>CM076569.1:72777887-73044311 GCA_034641835.2 Pinus albicaulis | reverse complement strand
AGCCAACGAAGGAAAAAAATTGGTTCTAACATGTTCGAAATCTGAACCAGCATCTAAGGAAGAAGAGTCAGCTCTAACATGCCCAAAACCAGAGCTGAATGAAGAAGAGAAAGTGACTCTAACAAGCTCAAAACTTGAGTCACAAAAGAAAGAATGATGCTTAAAAATGTCATATTTCAAGCCTTAAAGATTTTGTTTTTAGTTTTCTGCAAGTTTATGTCCATGTGCAATTGTCTTTATGCCTTGGATCTACAGCAAAGTAGACTGTCTAATCCTAGTTTGACTGTTTTAAATTTCTATTGTAGAATGTAGAGAAGAAATCTGCTGGACAGTCTAATCCCAGCAGATATTAGATTAGGTAGATAAACATATGAGACCAACAGTTTAATCTGGTCTCATGGAGCAATAAGGGTAGAAATAGAATAGGTTTATTTTCTTGTTTGTAAAAAATCAAAATGATGTAAAGGGTCTGCTAGTTCAAATGTCCCTAGAAGAGAAAATGGTAGGATTGTAGGATGGATAGGTGGATTGTTTGGGAGAGTTTTTCTGCTAAATTGATGTCTTCACAATTGTGGCAGCTGAAAATCAAAGAATAAAGGTGGCTCAAGCAGCAGGCATCTAGCCTACACCAAAGATCATTTTCTGAATTCTTGACTCCTTCAAGAAGAAGGCATCCCCATGTGGAGCCACTGTTAGCCCCCTATAAATTCCTTGACAAGCAAGCAAGGGGATAATTATTTTTATGAGCCTTCAAGGAATGCATTTCTCTTGAAAACACATCATCCTTGAAGCCTTTTCATGCTCTCTACCCTTTGATCATTTCCCTCTACTGTTCTTGAGTTAAAAAGTCTCACTGATTGCAAAACATTGTGCTCCAAAAGGCCTACATTTGCCCCTTGTATCCCTGCAGAATGCCCCATTTTAACCCCTTTTTCCCCCTTGTCAAAATTCCCCTCTTACCCTCTAAATCCTCCCAAAATCCCTTATAAATCCCACACATACCCCTTGTTTGGCCTATTTTACCCTTATTTCCTCTATCGTTACCCTTCCCTGGCCTCGAATTACATTGAAAAGGGCCGAGAATTCATACTTTTGCATATATTGGGCCTAGCCCCCTTCAAGCCAACCCCCTTAACCTTTCCCCCCATGTGACTCGGGCGCTAAACCAGGAGATGACCCATAGAGCGCTCATCAATCGTAGGATCGGGTGAAATTCACACCCTAGATCCGTATAAAATCCAACGGTCTTCGCGATCCCCTCGCGCACATGTTGTTCCCTCGTTCACCCTTCCGATCATAGATCCACCGTCTACTTGATCCGCAAATCTACGACCTGGAGTTTATCCGCCTCGGTGGTCCCCGCAGCATTCACCGTTTAGAAACTGGAGGTATCCATCACACCGCATTTGGAGGTTGAGCGGTATTGTTAGTATGAATCCTATGTCAAAGTGTACGAAAAAAGACCACTTTAGCTACGCATAACTAATAGCCCTAACATCAAAAGTGGCTGCCAATATCTTCAGATATGCAGTTAGTTGATCAAGAAAAGAGCTGCAAAAAACCAGATCTATGCATAGAAAGACATTAAGCAGTAAAAAGAAGGGTTTGCTCCATATACCCAATAGACAAGACAAGAACAATTTTTGAAAGAATTTTTGTATTAAGGGCACCTGGGAGGAAAACAAGAAGGCGTATCCAATTCTCCTTAATGGGATGGGTTCTTGGAAGTCCTCAGCACTTCAGATCTAGAATCTCTCTCTTGTTGGTGTAGAAAACCCAGACAAAGATAGAACTCAAAGGGAGCTCACACAGCAAATAATGTAGAATGTGACCAAGTGTATAGATCCAGAGTGATCTAATAGGCAACAAAAGGTGAAGAATGGTAGGAAAACCCTCCTATTTATAACAAAATATTGGGTCATTCTAGATCTTGGTGCATGATTAAAATAATGTTAACCAAATCTAGATCCACCTTTTATGGAATATTTTATTATATTTGTTGAAGGGAAAAAGTATTTGACTTGGGTCAAATCCCTTTATTTGTTAATAATAAATAAATAAATGATTTATTTATATTTTAAGGAAGTGGTTGAAGGATAATCAAATAAATAATGATTTATTTAATTATTTGTGGGTGATTTGGTCATATCTAACAAGGAATATTATCTAAATAAGATTTAAATAATTATTCCTAGAAAATAATAAGATAAATAAAGGTTTATCTAATTAATTTCTTTGTTTTGGGTTAAACATGACTAGGAATAATAATTAAATTATGGTTTAATTAATTATTCATGAGGAAAATCAAACAAAATAGGTTTGTTTAATATTTCCTTTTGGGGTTTCCTGTTTAGACCATAAACAACCTAATAAATGTGGTTTATTAAGTTATTTTACATAGTGAAAGCAATTTTACTTAGGGTAAAATTGGTCTTACATAGTGTACTTGGGTCCATCTAATGATAATAGGTTAGATGACCAAAAAATGGTGTAACAGATTGCCCCCCAGCGTGCGAGTGTTAGGAGCAAATCGTATGACCGAAGTACGTTGTAAGAACTCAATCACCAAACATCAAGAGGGAAGTCAGAGAGAGAAATGTAAGGTAGACTAAGGTGCTGAAGAACTAGACCTTGAGGAGATGAGACTTGCAGGTGCAACAAGTCTCTTTTTATGAGAGGGTACCTGTGCTAAAGGCGGCGGGGGAGGCATACCTATGCCCGCCGAGGCAAAGTACAAAAGAATAGTGTGTCCAGTAAACAAGGGACCGAACCATAAAGTACAGCTGGCATAAACATGAGCCAGATAAAAATACAATGAAGGATCCCACATACATGTTGTGCCTGGGATAACAGCCAGGACTTATACAATAATATCTGAGTACATGAGATACAAATACAACCCAAATGCCCCTATAAGCGGGGAAGGGCTCACAAAATCTGACTGATACATGCAAATCAAAGAGGCGCTGCAAGCGGCTAAGGCCGACATCATCAAATATATGGAGCTTCATCGAAGGCTGAAATGAAGAGGTCATTCGGGCATGTGGGGGGCTACCTGCAGGGCCACCCCCTCATGAGGGCTGAGACATCTCACACACACCCGGGCATCACCAAGAGCTGTTGCTGCATCACTGGACCATCAAGCATACAGATCTCGATCATGCTGAAAGGAGCTGAAGTGGAGAAACAATCAAGTCAAAGGGAAATGAGAGATCCCTTTGCCTGATCCGAGGCACCGAACAAGAGTGGAAGCTGGAACCAAGGTACACTGCCCTCTAGACCTGTCTTCTGGAATGAAGAAGCTGATGTCGACAGAAGGAGGTCCGCCATAGGTGAGGCAATGACAGATCCTCAACTAAGGCACGAGAGAAAATAGTAGAGCGACGGACAGACTGACACCAATGATGATGATGGAATGATGGGGACTGAGTAGCGAGTGGACGACTTCCCTTGTTAGAGCATAAATGACATGAATGACATGGCAGTGACTGACACAATATCATAAGGGATAGGGGACAGTGGGACTGAAGGCCATAATGTGCGACACAAGAGAGAGACCAAGCAATGAAGGATGGAGGGCTATAGCGGGGTTCAAAGGTCACTCGGGATAGGCTCCATGAATGCAATGATGACTCAACTTGGATGCTCTAAACAAGGTCGACTCGATGGTGCTGCCACACAGTAAAGGCCCAATGGGGGACCATGAGAACATGAGTACAAGATGGTAACTCATGACGAAAATAGACACGAACAAAGACAAGTAAGGAGGCAAAATGGTGCCCCCAGTACAAGTGTCATAAGTGAAGAAATGTGATTTTGAGGAGGGTTATGGTTGAGGGGAATAGGTGCCCCCAAGCATGGTGTGGTCATGCCAAAATGTATTTAGAAAAATTGGAATCTAAACACATTTTAATGATGTGGTGCGCCATTTGTTTTCGTTATGGTTATGCAGTTTGAGAAAGGGAATGGAGGATTACCAATCTCTTTTGGTACTGCATAGAGGAATCAAATGGACTTTAAGTTTTCGGGTTGGCATACCTAGTGTCACTATCAGAAAGAGAGGATTTGGAGATAATGAACTGATGGTCTCTTAGAAAACCCATAGGTTGGTCACCAACAATGTCTAAGAGATTGGGTTGCTGATGGAAGATGAGGGAACGATAAGGGGTATCATCCCTAGAGTGATCTGAAGTGATATGGGACTCTAGAGGTTCTTCGAAATGTGGAAGAATAATGGTACTAAAGTCAACACGATCAGATACACTAGGAGAGTTTCGGAGAGTTTCTTCTCCTGGTCTCTCGAATATGGGTGCCCCCTTACCCAAATATTGGGTTTCAATGTAATGGCCACAAGGTGCATGAGGTTCGAACGCATGGGTTCGATGTAAGGGGGAATGTATAAAGTCAGGGGTGGGGATTTCATCCATATTGTTGTCATCGTGATACAAGATGGGGTGACTGGTGGAAGAAAGACCACCTGACGCAGCGAAGCTACCTGACTCATCATCATGAGAAGAGAGGTTCACATGCGCATCATCACAAGGGGTGACGGAAAAGTAAGAATATAAAGGATCTACCGATGTTGAGCCCAGGGTGATCGCTGAAGGAAGGTCAAACGAAACAACATGGGAGGATTTAGAGGGAATGTGCCCCGAGGGTCTCATGGATGATGATAGGTAGAAAATGGTGGATGAAGGCTCCGTCATCTCGACATCAGGAGGGGAAATGTCAATGGGAGCAGTTAGGTCTGGTAGTTCTGCCAAAGAAAAACACGCAAATAGGGGAGAGGTGGACTCATTGCGCTTGGCCTCGAATTGGTGGACCGCGGCTAGAGAGGTGTGGAAGTCCTCGAGGCAGGGACAAAGATGGGTGTAGTGGCCATGGAGATCACACAAAGCACAGGGGTGGTTGGTGTGAATAGTCTTGGGGTTCTTGATCGCGATCGCGGAAGGAATAGAGGCTTCCGGGACCGTGGACTTAGGGAACGCGACATTAACCATGGGCTTGAGATGAAGCAATTCAGGAGAGGTATGGGTGGCGTGACCGACAACATCACACAAAACACACTAGATGGTATGCTTTGGAGGCCGAGGAGGGGCAGGGTTTGTCGGGGCAGCCTTGTCCTTTGATGCCCCCTTGCGAGCTTTTCCCTTCTTACTCGAAGCGGTCGCAACAGGAGGTGGTTCCTGTTGAGGTGACTGAGGCACTGTTGCAGCGGGAGAAGTCTTGAGGACCGGTTGAACCGAGGTCAAAGCAATATAAGGTTTGGGTTGACCAAGAAAGGTTGGGGCTGGAGGATCAAGGTACCAGACGGGAATCCCAAGGGTCAGGTTAGAAAGAGAGAGGGTGGCCATGACAGGTACCGTCGACACTCCTGGTGGGGGAGCTAGGAACGGTATCTGACAAGAGGGGCAATGGCCATGTGGGATGGCTCCTAAATGGCTAAGGCTTGGAGGAACCATTCCAGGAGGACAAAGAGGCTCATGACTACCAACTGCAGGTGAAGGGCTAGGAGCAGGTTGCGGAGAGCACGGTTGCTGACTAGCCGAAGCAGGTTGCTTGAGAGCAGCCTGAGATGATTGCATCATACAAACATTCGATGAGCTGGGATCAGAGACAGGATGAGGGGAGAGACCAGGAAAAGTTCCAAGCAGGGAGGAATCTTTGTAGACGCCGGGGGAGACACTGGTCAAAGAATCGACGATTTGCTTATTGGCTACAGAAGGGATGGTCATCTCAGGGGAGGTCTGAGACTTTGGCTCATGATAGGTCAACTGGTCGATGGTGACTATCTTCCCATTGTGAGGAAAATACATCTTTCGAAAAACCGCGGATGGGACAGCAGACATGGCATAGGTGTAGCTTCACCCCAATAGAATGTTGTAATCTAGAGGGGCGTCGATGACTTTGACGTCAACGCAAATAGTCTTACCAGCAAGGGTGATAGGACCATTACGAAAAAGGCCAATGGGTTGAGAGGCGTGGCCGTCCCACGCTCGAAGGGTGATCATGGAAGGGGCCAAGTCAGGAGATCCGAGTTGCTTCCAAACCGAAGCAGACATCACACAGGTGGATGTCCCCTCATCAATTATACATCGAGAAACGTTGGCATTCCGGATTTTGACTGGGATTTGGAAGGCGACGGAAGCAGGAAGAGGAGGATGTTCTGATTGATGGGTGTCGAAAACAATCATTTGGTCATCAGCAGGATCTACAGCGCCCACGGCAGATAGCAGAGCGTTCTTTTTCGAAGGGCACGATTGTAGGAGTTCCAATGTGGAAATGGTAGCAGGATATTGCGCCAAATCATCTACTATGCTATACGAATGAGCAGCTCGAACAGAAGCAGCATTTTGACTTAATGGTCCCTTAGGAATCTTGGTATGAACCTCAACATTGGGTTGAGGGATAGGCAAGGGACCATTGGATGTCGAAAGAGACTCTGTAGAACCTGAAGAAGGTGACTCGGGGACAGACTGAGCGGGAGGCTTGGGGTACTGAGGGGGCCGAGTTTGAAGGTTAAGGTCGACGGTTGGAGGTGGAGCAGAGTTCATCATGAGGATCTGGTAATTGGAGGAACCAGAAATGGAAGGTGGAGTGGCGACCTGTCCGTCAGGTGGTTGGGTAGCCACGAATCCTTGCTAAGGGAAAGGATCAGTGAACACAGCTGGTTGAGTAGTGGCCATTTGGAGTCGCCATTTGTTAGTATGAATCCTTTGTCGAAGTGTACGAAAAAATACCACTTTAGCTACGCATAACTAATAGCCCTAACATCAAAAGTGGTTGCCAATATCTTCAGATCTGCAGTTAGTTGATCAAGAAAAGAGCTGCAAAAAACCAGATCTATGCATAGAAAGACATTAAGCAGTAAAAAAAAGGGTTTGCTCCATATATCCAATAGACAAGACAAGAACAATTTTTGAAAGAATTTTTTGTATTAAGGGCACCTGGGAGGAAAACAAGAAGATGTTTCCAATTCTCCTCAATGGGATGGGTTCTTGGAAGTCCTCAGCACTTCAGATCTAGCATTTCTCTCTCCTGTTGGTGTAGAAAACCCAGACAAATATAGAACTCAAAGGGAGCTCACATAGCAAATAATGGAAAATATGACAATGATAATGGCTCAAAGTCAGACCAAGAGTTTAGATCCAGAGTGATCTAATAGGCAACAAAAGGTGAAGAATGGTAGGAAAAAACCCTCCTATTTATAACAAAATATTGGGTCATTCTAGATCTTGGTGCATGATTAAAATAATGTTAACCAAATCTAGATCCACCTTTTATGGAATATTTTATTATATTTGTTGGAGGGAAAAAGTATTTGACTTGGTTCAAATCCCTTTATTTGTTAATAATAAATAAATAAATGATTTATTTATATTTTTAAGGAAGTGGTTGAAGGATAATCAAATAAATAATGATTTATTTAATTATTTGTGGGTGATTTGGTCATATTTAACAAGGAATATTATCTAAATAAGATTTAAATAATTATTCCTAAAAAATAATAAGATAAATAAAGGTTTATCTAATTAATTTCTTTGTTTTGGGTTAAACATGACTAGGAATAATAATTAAATTATGGTTTAATTAATTATTCCATGAGGAAAATCAAACAGATATAGGTTTGTTTAATATTTCCTTTTGGGGTTTCCTGTTTAGACCATAAACAACCTAATAAATGTGGTTTATTAAGTTATTTTACATAGTGAGAGCAATTTTACTTAGGGTAAAATTGGTCTTACATGGTGTACTTGGGTCCATCTAATGATGATAGGTTAGATGACCAAAAAATGGTGTAACAGATTGCCCCCCAGCGTGTGAGTGTTAGGAGAAAATCATATGACCGAAGTACGTTGTAAGAACTCAATCACCAGACATCAAGAGGGAAGTCAGAGAGAGAAATGTGAGGTAGACTAAGGTGCTGAAGAACTAGACCTTGAGGATACGAGACTTACAAGTGAAACAAGTCTCTTTTTATGAGAGGGTACCTGTGCTAAAGGCGGCGGGGGAGGCATACCTATGACCGCTGAGACAAAGTACAAAAGAATAGTGTGTCTAGTAAACAAGGGACCGAACCATAAAGTACAGCCGGCATAATCATGAGCCAGATAAAAATACAATGAAGAATCCCACATACATGTTGTGCCTGGGATAATAGCCAGGACTTATACAATAATATCTGAGTACATGAGATACAAATACAACCCAAATTCCCCCTATAAGCGGGGAAGGGCTCACAAAATCTGGCTGATACATGAAAATCAAAGAGGCGCTGCAAGTGGCTAAGGCCGACATCATCAAATATATGGAGCTGCATCGAGGGCTGCAATGAAGAGGTCATCCGGGCACGTGGGGGGTTACCTGCACGGCCACCCCCTCATGAGGGTTGAGACATCTCACACAAACCCGGGAATCACCAAGAGCTGTTGCTGCATCACTGAACCATCAAGTATACGGATCTCGATCATGCTGAAAGGAGCTGGAGTGGAGAAACAATCAAGTCAAAGGGAAATGAGAGATCCCTTTGCCTGATCCGAGGCACCGAACAAGAGTGGAAGCTGGAACCAAGGTACACTTCCCTCTAGACCTGTCTTCGGGAATGAAGAAGCTGATGTCGACAGAAGGAGGTCTGCCATAGGTGAGGCAATGAGAGATCCTCAACTAAGGCACGAGAGAAAATAGTAGAGCGACGGACAGACTAACACCAATGATGATGATGGAATGGAGGGGACTGAGTAGCGAGTGGACGACTTCCCTTGTTAGAGCATAAAGGGCATGAATGACATGGCATCAACTGACACAATATCATATGGGATAGGGGACAGTGGGACTGAAGGCCATAATGTGCAACACAAGAGCAGTAATGAAGGATGGAGGGCTATAGCGGGGTTCAAAGGTCACTCGGGATAGGCTCCATGAATGCAATGATGACTCAACTTGGATGCTCTAAACAAGGTCGACTCGATGGTGCTGCCACACAGTAAAGGCCCAATGGGGGACCATGAGAACATGAGTACAAGATGGTAACTCATGACGAAAATTGACACGAACAAAGACAAGTAAGGAGGCAAAATGGTGCCCCCAGTACAAGTGTCATAAGTGAAGAAATGTGATTTTGAGGAGGGTTATGGTTGAGGGGAATAGGTGCCCCCAAGCATGGTGTGGTCATGCCAAAATGTATTTAGAAAAATTGGAATCTAAACACATTTTAATGATGTGGTGCGCCATTTGTTTTCGTTATGGTTATGCAGTTTGAGAAAGGGAATGGAGGATTACCAATCTCTTTTGGTACTGCATAGAGGAATCAAATGGACTTTAAGTTTTTGGGTTGGCATACCTGGTGTCATTATCCCAAAGAGAGGATTTGGAGATAGTGAACTGATGCTCTCTTAGAAAACCCATAGGTTGGTCAACAACAATGTCTAAGAGATTGGGTTGCTGATGGAAGATGAGGGAACGATAAGGGGTATCATCCCTAGAGTGATCTGAAGTGATATGGGACTCTAGAGGTTCTTCGAAATGTGGAAAAATAACGGTACTAAATTCAACATGACCAGATACACTAGGAGAGTTTCGGAGAGTTTCTTCTCCTGGTCTCTCGAATATGGGTGCCCCCTTACCCAAATATTGGGTTTCAATGTAATGGCCACAAGGTGCATGTGGTTCGAACGCATGGGTTCGATGTAAGGGGGAATGTATAAATTCAGGGGTGGGGATTTCATCCATATTGTCATCATCGTGATACAAGATGGGGTGACTAGTGGAAGAAAGACCACCTGACGCGGCGAAGCTACCTGACTCATCATCATGAGAAGAGAGGTTCACATGCGCATCATCACAAGGGGTGACGGAAAAGTAAGCAGATAAAGGATCTACCGATGTTGAGCCCAGGGTGATCGCTGAAGGAAGGTTTTTTGGTCAATTTAGTGTGTCCTAAATTGCTACATTAATTTATCAATCCGGGATTCGTAAGCTGATGAAGTGCGGCGCACTATATGTGCAAGATAACCTATTTCTTAAGTTTTTGTCGTTTTTGGTTTTCTAATGTGAGATGGAAATTCTAAAACAAGTATGGTTATGATTGTTCAAGGAAATGATATCCTCTATAATGATTTTCCAACTTGAAACTTAAAAAGGAATTTGAAACATACAATGACAAAACTTGAAAGGAAATGAAAATGTGTTGTTGAAAGGAAAATGTGTTGCTAGTCTAATGAATCAAAACAGTGAACTATTGAGCATGAAAACCAAAATATCCTTGCTGCTGTCTAAACACAAAAGAAATTATGCTGAAAGAAATCCAAAAGTTGCAACAAAGTAAATCTAAATCAAATTACATCAACCTATCTTCTGATCCCTCATCATTAGTCTAGCTATGATTTTCGGAGGTAACCATAAACAACTTGAGTAACCTGATATCTAACTTGCAGAAAGTAAACTAATATCAAACTACACATTCATAATTCAATCCCTCACCATCAGTCCAGCTGTGGCTTTCGGAGGTAACTGAAGATGTCATGAGAAATTTAATATATCTAACTTGCAGAAAGGAAACTAATATCAAACTACACATTCATAATTCAATCCCTCACCATCAGTCCAGCTGTGGCTTTCGGAGGAAACTGAAAATGTTATGAGCAATTTAATATATCTAAATCTAACTACTGAAGCAAATGAGCAAAACTAAATTAAACAAAGCAGTACTGAAATTAAACAGAAACTAAGAAAAACAAATTAGCAGCAGAACAATGTTAATTCCATGTCATTAGTCAAAAAGTTATGCAAATGCCCGGGCTGCCTATTTATAACCTGAAACAAGAACATTGATCAGTTAAAAATAACATAAAACATGAAAGACGGAAGTAAAATGGAAAGCATGAAAGATTATAAACAGAAATGAAGCATATATACCATGAAAGATGCAATGTATAAACATGTGAATGGATTATGGCACAATGAGCTTTAAAGAAATAAAACAATAACTATACAATAATGCACAGAACCTTGGCGAGTGCAGGGGCCCTCTACACCAGCCTTGGCAACAATCTTCAAGTACGAATTACGTTTGGAAACAGAGTCTTCTTATATTAAAATGCAGTCATAACAGAAAGGTGATATTACGGCACAAGTGCAACATAATTAAATTACAGAGCAGACTAATAAAAACTAATAGAGACTAATCTAATATGCGTATACAAACGCGTTATTTATAACAAAGGAAATACAACTGATTCCCTAAAGTTTATGCTGATGGAGAACACGTAGACCATTACGTCCACAGATCTAGGATCATGGCCGTATTGAAGAGTAAATCTATGAGGAGTGGATGTTTGAATTAGGCTATGGAGCCGTGTACAGATGTTGATTTGTCTCCCGCAATTCAGAAACGGCCATATGAACCTTCACGTGACACGAAATAGAGTCCTATCACCGTGGGACTCTACGGTTGACTTCCATTTGGACACCTTTGACTGCAGCCTCTTTAGATGGATTTTCTCGAGCCAATAGGACACGATCCATGTCCACATCATTTCAGACTTGCCCATGTGGCTCGTTTTTCCTGTAGACACCTGTAACATAGAGTTTCACAAAATGGCTACGGAAAGTTGCAGCAGCTGCGGAAAGTGGCAAGATTCCGCAGCTAAATGAGAAAAATCTAAATCAAACAGCAGACACAAAAATATAATTAAAAACCATGTTAGATGCTCTTTTGAAATTAATATACAATGATATTGACAACTTGGAAGGTTCAGGTGGATGAAAAAGGTCTAGAAAGATGTATGGAAAAGATGCAGATTTGAGACTCAACATACCCCCACTGTGAAGGTGTTGCATGTCCTCATGCAACCAAAATTTTGATAATCCTTCTTCATTTCATGTGCCTTGACACTTCAACCAGTACATCCAATCCTCTCCTCTTCTTCCTTGGTGCTGCTAACATTCTCGGCTTCTTCATTAAGCATCTAAATTTGATGTTAACTAGTGCTCTGCTTAACTTATGGCATTTCCTTTTCAATTTCTTGTTCTTCTTTTGCCATATTCCCAAATGTAGCATGGTATTATCATGAATGATTTTGTCCAATTTACTTTGTTCCTTCAATGTCTCATTTTAATTTTTGATGTGTCTATTTAAAAGCTCTAGCTCAAAGACTTCCTGTTTCAGTGATTGGACTAAATCATCTTGTACTGTGTGAGGCTGAATGGACGAAGTACTGGGACCTGTAGCTGCTTTTTCCAAAGATTCTATATAATCATATACTTCTTGCTGCTTGGGGTCTATTTCAGGTGTCATTTTTATTGGGCTATCCCCAAAATGCCGTGAAGGAGAGTTGTCCTCAAAATCTGGCTGAGAAGGGCTCACATCAACATCTGGCTGTGAATGGGATGGACTATGTTCAATATCTGACTAAGAATGAAATGAACCAGGTTCACTAACCAACTGAGAGTGAGATGGACTATGGTCAGCTGGGGATTGTTCAGATGTTTCTTCTCCCAAATCGATGAAATGAGGTCCTTTCATTTTCGTTTTCCTCAATTTCCCCTTAAGTCTGGAACTTCTTCTCACACGTTGTGGTCCACTGTATTTTTTCTTTTGTTTTCCTTTCTCTTTCTTCTTAGCCATAGATGACTGTGCTTGAAGGTGAATCAGTCTTTCAGATAACACTTGATGATCTTCTTCGGAAGAAGGGGTTTGATGTATAGCCTCAATACTTTTTCTCTCTTTTGATGTTATTGGCTTTTTACCCTTAGTTTCTTTCTTCTTCCTCTTTGACAGTCTCTCTTCCCTATCAGTTCTTTCAATTGTAGTAGTAGGAGTATTTTGAATTTCATCAATTGTTTTCTTTCTCCTACTCCTCTTTGATGTGCTAACTTCAGGAATTCCTTGAGTAGGAGTAATTTGAGTTTCATCATTTATTCTTTTTCTCCTACTCCTTTTTGTTGTGCTACCTTCAGGAATTTCCTGAGGTTCCTCAAAGAAATTTCTAATCAAAAATTGTTCCCATGTGTCCTTCTTCTCCTTCAACTCTTTTTCAATCAAAATTTTTACAAGACCGTGGTGATATAGATGTGGTTCTACATCCCCTAAATGTTTCTGAACAGTCACAGACATCTTCTTCAAACTATTTAATAGAAAATATGGGAGATTGAGAGTTTTATTATCTAGAAAATTCATCAGCAATCTGGTATGGTACATATACATGGACCCAAAACAGCCTTCACAGGTAATGAATTTTTGAACAACTAGCAGCAAAGTAGCCCATTCCTCTTTTAATGCATGAACAGAAATTCCTCTTTTAAAAATAGTTATGTCCATACCTTGGTTTCGTAAGATTATTCTCCAGGCTTCATCACTAATGCTTTTATTCTTAAACCAACGCTCACCCTCTTGAAGAAGTTCCGTGGCAGATGCTATAGATGCCTCGTTCACCGCAAACTTAAGGTCTCCAATCTCTACTTCCAGGCCATTGAACGACCTTGCAAATGCTTTTGTCACTTCTTTATGATAACCTCTGAACTTTTGGATAAACCGCATCCACTTTTCTTTCTTCAATATATCCCTTACTTGCGGATATCCTTCCATGAACTTAGGTCCTTCTGGTTCTGCTCTTAGCAATTTACCCATTCTTCTTTCTGCTCTTCAAAAATTTGCCTGCGTGAGGGTTCAATGGAAATAGAACGGCTGAATGCACGGAGATGAGCACAATGACTGTAGGTAGATATCAAAGAGTGGATATACAAGCTGTAGCGTAATAGAGAACAAAATGGAGTGAGACAGAACAGAGAGGGGTTTCGTGAGCACGGTAGAGATACGGCTGTGAGATTAACAGAACAATAGGAGGAGTATACACATCCGACAGTGTTTTGAAATTTGGTGGCTGCAAAATAAATGTGAGCATGTTTAAACAACGGCTATGGATTTATGCGGCTGTAAGAGTCCGTGGTCAAATCAACTACGTCTCATTGTCACCGATGGAATATCGAAGTATGAGTGAAGATCAGGGGTTTAATTATGGAACCGTTTGAGAATGATTGCGAGAGGATCATATGGAGATCGTGAAAGGGTTACGGAATTTTTCAATATAATCATTGCACATAATGGATGGAGCTTATGGTTTAGAACTATATAAAAATGTGTTTTCAATGCTATTTGAAATGAATTTTACTCATACCTTGGAATCTTTGCTTTTTTCCTTGGTCTTCAATTAGTTGCTCTTCATTGGTATCTTAAATGCTCCATGTCTTCATTTTTGGTCCTCTCACCTGCATTTATTTTCATGATTATGGAAATAACATCTGGCTGTACATTCTTTTGAAAACAGAGTTGTAGCTGCGGAATCTGCTTCTGGCTGCGGAAACTGGAGTCAGCTGTGGAAACAGATGTCAGCTGCGGAAACTGACACAGCTATTATTTGGATAAATGGAAATGAACGGATGACAAATGACTAGATGGAAATGGTCATGAAAAAGAATTTTATTGATGAAATGGAATGAAATGAAGTGAAATGGAATGAAGTGGAGTGAAAATGAAGTGGGATGAAGTGGAATGGAATGGAGTGGATGGTCACAAAACTTGTGAAATGAAAGAGAAATTTTTTTTTTTTTGGGAAAATATAGAGTGTCAGGTGTTCCTGATTTTCACCCTATATTTTCTGTATAAGACTGCCAATCAGTGATTGGTTTTCAGGCTTATACAATTTTTTTTTTTTTTTTTAATAACTGAAAAGAACAAAAGCTAGGTTGGTAGAGAAGAAGAATTCTTTTGTACCAGCCTGATTGCAGAATTCTCTTGAAACATTTTGACAAATTCCTCCTTTGAGAGTGGCTTATGATAAACTTTCAATCTGTGGCCATTCACAATAAGAGGAGTTTGAAACTCATCAATGGTCTTGATTCTTACCACTCCATTGCTAAAGATCTTGTCAATCTCATATGGCCCAAGCCAATGAGTCTGAAATTTTCCTTTAAAATCTTTAAACTTGGAATCAAATAGCAATGCCCAATCTCCTTCTTGAAACTTCTTCTCTTTGATGTATTTGTCATGCCATTTAGTTCTTTGATATTGAACTAGATCAGTTCTTAGAATTGCTTCTTGTCTGATCTCATCTAGCTCATTCAACTGCTCCATTCTATGCTTTTGGGCTTCTGATAAGTCCATCCCCAACTGAACTGATATCTTGAAGGTCTTGACTTGGAACTCAATGGGGAGCAAGACTTCTTTCCCATAAACAAGTTCATAGGGAGAATGTCCTGTTGTATTTCTCCATGTAGTTCTGTAGGCCCACAAGGCTTCAGGAAGCCTTTCTGCCCAATCTCTTCTATGTAGATGAACAGTTTTGGTGATGATACTTTCAAGAACTTTATTTGTGGACTCCACTTGACCATTTGCTTGCGGATGGTAAGGAGTAGATCTTCTGTGCTTGATTTTGTATTCTTCCATCAATTTCTCCACCAAGTTGGATGTGAATTGGCTCCCCTGATCTGTCACAATTTCTCTTGGAACACCAAAGCGAGTAAAAATATCCTCATAAAGAAAATGAATAACTGAATTTTCAGTAGCAGATACTAATGCTTTAGCTTCCACCCATTTAGTAACATAATCGGTACAAACCAATATATACTTCTTTTGCTTAGATGGTGGATTAATAGGTCCAATGAAATCTAAAGCCCATTTTTCAAAGGGTTCAATGAGTACCTGTGTTTGTAATGGCATTTCATTTGAAAGGGTAGGTTTCCCTACTCTTTGGCAGCTGTCACACCTTCTGACATATTGTTTTGCATCTTTGAAGAGGGAAGGCCAATAATATCCTAAATAGAGGATTTTATAGGCCGTCCTTTTGTCTGCAAAGTGTCCGCCGCATGGTTCATCATGACATGCCTTAAGAATATCAGGCATTTCATCTTCCCTGACACATCTTCTGATCACAAGATCTGGCCCTGTTTTAAACAATTCGTTAGAAATCTATGAATATTTTGAACTCTCCTGAATAATTTTTCATTTCTCACTTGGAAATAAATGTGAAGGTAGTTTCCCTGTAACCAAATAGTTAGCAATATCTGCATACCAAGGAGTTTTAATAGTTACTGTAAACAAGTATTCATCAGGAAACTTATCCTCTATAGGAGAATCTTCTTTAGTATTCTGAATCCTAGACAAGAAATCAGCTACTGTATTCTATTTTCCTGGTCTATCCAACACAGTAATATTGAATTCTTGCAAAATTAAGAGCCATCTTGTCACTCTGCCATTAGTAACAGGTTTGTTCATTAAATATCTAATTGTAGAATGGTCAGTATGAATAAAAGTTTCATAGCCTGTTATGTAATGTCTAAACTTATTAATTGCATGAACAACATCTAAAAACTCTTTTTCAGTCACAGTATAGTTCAACTCTGTGGGAGTCAAATTTTTACTGGTATAATAAATGGCATAAGGAACTAAATCTTTTTGACCCCACACAGCTCCTAGAGCTGTATCTGAAGCATCCGTAGAAATATGGAAAGGGAGTTTCCAATTTGGTCCTCTTAAGATAGGTGCTTCAGATATTCTTGTTTTCAAAGTTTCAAAAGCTGATTGACAATCAGGATCCCATTTAAATTCGCAATCTTTTGTAAGCAATTTGAAGAGTGGAGATGCAATTTTAGTGAAGTTTTCTATAAATCTTCTATAGTAACCAGTAAATCCTAGAAAACTTCTAACATCTCTTTGACAATTTGGAATAGGTAACTTGGAGATGACTTCAACTTTTGATCTATCAACCTTAATCCCATCCCCTGAAATATGATGTCCTAAAACAATCCCTTCATTAAACATCATAAAGCATTTTTCATGGCTTAATGAAAGGTTTGTTTCTTTACATCTTATAAGAACTTTTTCCAAATTTTCTAATGCCTCTTCAAATGAATTACCATAAACTGTAAAATCATCCATATAAACCTCTACACAATCATGGATTCGATCAGAAAAAATTCCTAGTACTGCTCTTTGGAATGTTGCTGGTGCATTACATAACCCAAAAGGAAGCACTCGGTAGGCAAAAGTTCCCCATGGACAAGTAAATGTGGTTTTATCTTGATCTTCAGGTGCTACCTGAATTTGATTATAACCACTAAAACCATCCAAAAATGAAAAGTACTTTTTACCTGCTAATGTATCTAATACCTGATCGATAAAAGGCAAAGGAAAGTGATCCTTTAAAGTTGCTTTGTTCAATTCCCTGTAATCAATGCACACCCTCCATTTACCATTCTTTTTAGGTACTATAACCAGAGGAGAAACCCATTGGTTATCTGAAATTGGATAAATGAAGTTTACATTGAGTAGTTTTTGGAGCTCTTCTTTCACTATCTCCCTAAGATTTGGATTCATCCTTCTTTGAGGTTGTCTGATTGGTCTACTGTTTTCCTCAATATAAATATGATGGATGCAAGTCTTAGGATCAATATCTTTCATGTCAGTATACTCCCATGCAAATGTAGTAGAATGTTTTTGCAAGATTTTGGTTAGTTCTTCTTGTTGTGACTTTTCCAAATGTTTGTTGATATTCAATGTTTTTCCTGGAAAAATCCCAATAGTAGAACTACCAAACTCTTCCATAGAGTAAAGAGACATTTGTCTTGATGATAAATATTCTATGTCAGATTCCAACTGAAATTGTGTGGGGTCATATTCTGAAGATGTCTCAAAATTTTCTAATGTGTTCAGAATTTGACTATCCTCACTGATTTCAGAAATGGTAAAGACAGGCTGTATAGTGTCCTCATCAACTATAGGGAATCCAAACAAGTTGTCTCCTTCCCTATTTCTTTCATTATTTCCTTCACCATTGTTGTCTCCATTGTTTCCTCCTCTTCTACCTCTACCTCCAAATCCATCTATTATTTCCTCTGCCATGATAGTTTCTTTAGAGTCCTTAAAGTCTTCTATTTCTTCTATCAAGGGAGGATGAGAGAGAGTCTCTTCCTTTTCTAAATGAGATTTAGTAGGTGGTATAGGAGAATCCTCTAATTCAGTTGTTCCTTGAATTCCAAAAATCTTAAGGCTAGGGGTAGATGGTGGTGATTCTTGTCTATGCCTTGAAGAAGATGGAGTTGTGAAAATCGAACTCTTGGCTTTAGCTATAAACCTTCCCCTAGAATCTCTTGCTCTATGCATGTCATTTTTTATATTTTTTTTTTTTTTTTAAAGTTGGGCTAATAATTCTCTTTCTGATCTTCCAGGTCACACTAGGTGCAAGAAGAGAGCATACTTAAGAAATTACTGAACCAATAACTCTCTTTTATGATCCTCCAGATCACACTAGGTGCAAGAGGAGAGCATACTTCAAGAAGTTATCAAGTTTTCCCTTCTTTTATTATTTTGTGTTTTTTTTTTAAGAAATTGGCTACCTAGTTACACTTCCCCGGCAACGGCGCCAAAATGTTTGGTCAATTTAGTGTGTCCTAAATTGCTACATTAATTTATCAATCTGGGATTCGTAAGCTGATGAAGTGTGGCGCACTATATGTGCAAGATAACCTATTTCTTACCTTTTTGTCGTTTTTGGTTTTCTAATTTGAGATGGAAATTCTAAAATAAAAACAAGTATGGTTATGATTGTTCAAGGCAATGATATCCTTTATAATGATTTACCAACTTCAAACTTCAAAAGGAATTTGAAACATACAATGACAAAACTTGAAAGGAAATGAAAGTGTGCTGCTAGCCTAATAAATCAAACATTGAACTATTGAGCATGAAAACCAAACTATCCTTGCTGCTGTCTAAACACAAAAGAAACTATGCTTAAAGAAATCCAGGAATTGCAACAAAGTAAATCTAAATCAAATTACATCAACTTATATTCTGATCCCTCGCCATTAGTCCAGCTATGGCTTTTGGAGGTAACCATAAACAACTTGAGCAACCTGATATCTAATTTGCAGAAAAAGAAACTAATATCAAACTACACACTCATACTTCAATCCCTCACCATCAGTCCAGCTGTGGCTTTCGGAGGTAACTGAAAATGACATGAGCAATTTAATATATCTAACTTGCAGAAAGTAAACTAATATCAAAATACACATTCATACTTCAATCCCTCACCATCAGTCCAGCTGTGGCTTTCAGAGGTAACTGAAAATGACATGAAAAATTTGATATATCTAAATCTAACTACTGAAACAAATGTGCAAGATTGAAATAAACAAAGCAGTACTGAAATTAAACAGAAACTAAGAAAAGAAAATTAGCAGCAGAACAATATTAATTCCATGTCATTAGTCAAAAAGTTATGCAAATGCCCGGGCTGCCTATTTATAACCTGAAACAAGAACACTGATCAATTAACAATAACATAAAACATGAAAGATTATGGACAGAAGTACAATGTAAAGCATAAAAGATTATGAACAGAGATGAAGCATAAATACCATGAAAGATGCAATGTATAAACACATGAATGAATTATGGCACAATGAGCTTAAAGAAATAAAACAAGAACTATACAATAATGCACAAAACCTCAGCTATGCAGGGGCCCTCTACACCAGCCTTGGCAACAGACTTCAAGTACAAATTACGCTTGGAAACAGAGTCTTCTTATATATTAAAAGGCAGTCATAACAGCAAGGTGATATTACAACACAGTGGCAACGTAATTACATTACAGAGCAGACTAATAAAAACTAACAGAGACTAATCTAATATGCGTATACAAACGCGTTATTTATAACAAAGGAAATACAACTGATTCCCTAAAGTTTATGCTGATGGAGAACACGTAGACCATTACGTCCACAGATCTAGGATCATGGCCGTATTGAAAAGTAAATCTATGAGGAGTGGATGTTTGAATTCGGCTATGGAGCCATGTACAGATGTTGATTTGTCTCCCGCAATTCAGAAACGGCCATATGAACCTTCACGTGACACGAAACAGAGTCCTGTCACCATGGGACTCTACGGTTGACTTCCATTTCGACACCTTTGACCGCAGCCTCTTTAGATGGATTTGCTCGAGCCAATAGGACACGATCCATGTCCACATCATTTTAGACTTGCCCATGTGGCTTGTTTCTCCTGAAGACAACTGTAACATAGAGTTTCACAAAATGGCTGCGGAAAGTTGCAGCAGCTGCGGAAAGTGGCAAGATTCCGCAGCTAAATGAGCAAAATCTAAATCAAATTGCAGACACAAAAATATAATTAAAAACCATGTTAGATGCTCTTTTGCAATTAATATACAATGATATTGACAACTTGGAAGGTTCAGGTGGATGAAAAATTTCTAGAAAGATGTATGGAAAAGATGCATATTTGAGACTCAACAAAGGTCAAGCGAAACAACAGAGGAGGATTTAGAGGGAATGTGCCCCGAGGGTCTCATGGATGATGATAGGTAGAAAATGGTGGATGAAGGCTCCGTCATCTCGACATCAGGATGGGGAATGTCAATGGGAGCAGTCAGGTCTGGTAGTTCTGCCGAATAAAAACGCGCAAATAGGGGAGAGTTGGACTCATTGCGCTTGGCCTCGAATTGGTGGACCGCGGCTAGAGAGGTGCAGAAGTCCTCGAGGCAGGGAAAAATATGGGTGTAGTGGCCATGGAGATCACACAAAGCACAGGGGTGGTTGGTGTGAATAGTCTTGGGGTTCTTGATCGCGATCGCGGAAGGAATAGAGGCTTCCGGGACCATGGACTCAGGGAACGCGACATTAACCATGGGCTTGAGATGAAGCAATTCAGGACAGGTATGGGTGGCGTGACCGACAACATCACACAAAACACACTGGATGGTATGCTTTGGAGGCCGAGGAGGGGCAGGGTTTGTCGGGGCAGCCTTGTCCTTTGATGCCCCCTTGCGAGCTTTGCCCTTCTTACCCGAAGCGGTCGCAATAGGAGGTGGTTCCTATTGAGGTGACTGAGGCACTGTTGCAGCGGGAGAAGTCTTGGGGACCGATTGAACCGAGGTCAAAGCAAGATAAGGTTTGGGTTGACCAGGCAAGGTTGGGGCTGGAGGATCAAGGTACCAGACGGGAATCCTAATGGTCAGGTTAGGAAGAGAGAGGGTGGCCATGACAGGTACCGTGGACACTCCTGGTGGGGGAGCTAGGAACGGTATCTGACCAAAGGGGTAATGGCCATGTGGGACAGCTCCTAAATGGCTAAGGCTTGGAGGAACCATTCTAGGAGGACAAAGAGGCTCATGACTACCAGCTGCAGGTGAAGGGCTAGGAGCAGGTTGCGGAGAGCGCGGTTGCTGACTAGCCGAAGCAGGTTGCTTGAGAGCAGCCCGTGACGATTGCATCATGCAAACATTCGATGAGCTGGGATCAGAGATAGGAGGAGGGGAGAGACCAAGAAAAGTTCCAAGCAGGGAGGAATCTTTGTGGACGTCGGGGGAGACACTGGTCAAAGAATCGACGGTTTGCTTATTGGCTACAGAAGAGATGGTCGTCTCAGGGGAGGTCTGAGACTTTGGCTCATGATAGCTCAACTGGTCGATGGTGACTATCTTCCAATTGTGAGGAAAAGACATCTTTCGAAAAACAGCGGATGGGACAGTAGACATGGCATAGGTGTAGCTTCGCCCCAATAGAATGTTGTAATCTAGAGGGGCGTCAATGACTTCGATGTCAACGCAAACAGTCTTACCGGCAAGGGTGATAGGACAATTACGAAAAAGGCCAATGGGCTGAGAGGCGTGGCCGTCCCACGCTCGAAGGGTGATCGTGGAAGGGGCCAAGTCAGGAAATCCGAGTTGCTTCCAAACCGAAGCGGACATCACACAGGTGGATGCCCCCTCAACAATTATACATCGAGAAACGTTGGCATTCTGAATTTTGACTGGGATTTGGAAGTCGACGGAAGCAGGAAGAGGAGGATGTTCTGATTGATGGGCGTCGAAAACAATCATTTGGTCATCAGCATGATCTACAGCACCCACGGCAGATAGAACAACCTTATTTGGGAAGGGCACGATTGGAGGAGTTCCAATGTGGAAATGGCAGCAGGAGATTGCGCCAAATCATCTACTATGTTATATGAATGAGCAGCTCGACCAGAAGCAGCATTTCGACGTAATGGTCCCTTAGGAATCTTGGTATGGAACCTCAACGTTGGGTTGAGGGATAGGCAAGGGACCATTGGATGTCGAAAGAGACTCTGTAGAACCTGAAGAAGGTGACTCGGGGACAGACGGAGCGGGAGGCTTGGGGTACTGAGGGACCCGAGTTTGAAGGTTAAGGTCGACGGTTGGAGGTGGAGCAGAGTTCATCATGAGGATCTGGTAATTGGAGGAGCCAGAAATGGAAGGTGGAGTGGCGACCTGTCCATCAAGTGGTTGGGTAGCCACGAATCCTTGCTGAGGGAAAGGATCAGTGAACACAATTGGTTGAGTAGTGGCCATTTGGAGTCGCCATTTGTTAGTATGAATCCTTTGTCGAAGTGTACGAAAAAAGACCACTTTAGCTACGCATAACTAATAGCCCTAACATCAAAAGTGGCTACCAATATCTTCAGATCTGCAGTTATTTGATCAAGAAAAGAGCTGCAAAAAAACAGATCCATGCATAGAAAGACATTAAGCAGTAAAAAGAAGGGTTTGCTCCATATATCCAATAGACAAGACAAGAACAATTTTTGAAAGAATTTTTGTATTAAGGGCACCTGGGAGGAAAACAAGAAGGCGTATCCAATTCTCCTCAATGGGATGGGTTCTTGGAAGTCCTCAGCACTTCAGATCTAGAATCTCTCTCTCTTGTTGGTGTAAAAAACCCATGCAAAGAATAGAGCTCAAAGGGAGCTCACACAGCAAATAATGGAAAAAATGTGACCAAGTGTATAGATCCAGAGTGATCTAATAGGCAACAAAAGGTGAAGAATGGTAGGAAAAACCCTCCTATTTATAACAAAATATTGGATCATTCTAGATCTTGGTGCATGATTAAAATAATGTTAACCAAATCTAGATCCACCTTTTATGGAATATTTTATTATATTTGTTGGAGGGAAAAAGTATTTGACTTGGGTCAAATCCCTTTATTTGTTAAAAATAAATAAATAAATGATTTATTTATATTTTTAAGGAAGTGGGTGAAGGATAATCAAATAAATAATGATTTATTTAATTATTTGTGGGTGATTTGGTCATATTTAACAAGGAATATTATCTAAATAAGATTTAAATAATTATTCCTAGAAAATAATAAGATAAATAAAGGTTTATCTAATTAATTTATTTGTTTTGGGTTAAACATGATTAGGAATAATAATTAAATTATGGTTTAATTAATTATTCCATGAGGAAAATCAAAAAAATATAGGTTTGTTTAATATTTCCTTTTGAGGTTTCCTGTTTAGACCATAAACAACCTAATAAATGTGGTTTATTAAGTTATTTTACATAGTGAGAGCAATTTTACTTAGGGTAAAATTGGTCTTACATGGTGTACTTGGGTCCATCTAATGATGATAGGTTAGATGACCAAAAAATGGTGTAACAGGTATTTTCCATTTCACATCGATTCCATTCATCGCATGCCGCTTGTCCCGAGCACTGTTTGAAAACCGCCCCCCCCCCCCCCATCGCGTGTTAAAGTTCGGCGTTTGCCCCAGCGCGATATCGCTATACATCGTCCATCCAACGGTCATCACGCCGCGAAGTTGCAAGGGGGTTAACCGAGGCAAACAGTGCCCCTGGCCCACCATCCGTTGCCCTCCCCTACGTTTTCCATCATCGATCTCCTCCTGAGATCGGACGGTCCAGATTCGATTGCCCCTGCCTTTGACTGTTTTACCCCTGGCCCACTGTCCATCGCCCCTATGCATCCGCAGCCATCGATCTCCTCCTGAGATCCGACGGTCTAGATTTAATGCCTTTCCCACCTTTGACCAGGTCCTGCCACGTCACCATTCCACGTGTTTTGTCGCGTTGTCCTCCGTCCATCCCCTAGATATTTCATTTCAAAGGTAAAATTTCAATCATTTGCGTTTAAAATTTTCTGCATTCCGCCAAGCTTTCACCAGGACCATTTTCCACTGTGGGCTGCATTTTCCACCATAATATCGCACTATTCAACCATTTCACCAGTCTGCACGGCCAATTTCATCATTCCTGCTGCATCCACCCACCCCATGCATAGTTTTCTTGTTACGTTTTTGCGTCTTTTTCAGGGTTACCGGCGGCGAAAACCGCCATGATTCACGATCTCTGTCACTGTGACAGAGAACGCAGAGAATATCATGCGTAGAAGATTGAAAATAATGGAGAAAATTCTTGGAAGGCGTTATGACAGGGCTTGCATTAAAAGAACAAAGTTTAAACTCTGTAAAACCTTCCCCGGCGCCATTAAAGCACAGATTTCGCAGTCAGAGACAAACGTGGAAGCGGCTAAGAGTATTAGTGGGAAAACAGAGTGTTTAGGGTCTGTCATTGAAGATTTTGAGACTTAATCCAATGATTTGAAGGTAGAATACCAGACCGAAGACATCACAGATCACACAGAAGGTCCAATGCACAGAAAATGATATATATCAATGTCACCATCAGTAGAATGTTCCTACCAGCGAAAGGATGAAGTGCCCATGCTGCTTTCATTATATACCGTGTTCCTAAGGGAATTCCATCCCTGGTAACAGTCCTACGCCATCATAACATTTGTTACACATTATGGCAGACCCTAGCATAATTATTCTACCTTTTTTCTAATTCACCAGAGTACTACAGCAAGTACAACAAAGACATGCCTGGGGTAAATGGAAGTCTGACGAAGACCACTCCTACATCCAAAGAGTGCCAGAGATAAATGCTCAGAATTTAAAAACAAAACAAGGCCTCGGCTCTTTGCCTTTTCTGAGTTTTAATGCTGCATTTAGTTTTCCATCTACCTTCTCTGCTCCACCTGAGCTATAATTTTCATGAAGAAACTCATTGTAAGGTTGTTGATTAGTTATCAGAGAATTACAAGTTGTTTCTTTTGAGACATAGTCTTTGTGTAAAGTTGTAAGATAGGTTGAGGAAGATGTTTTCAGACTGAATATCCAACTATTGGTAATGTTGTACTTGACTGGTATTTCTCTTTAATATGACAAGCACATTTCTTTGGATCCTGTTCTAAAGCAGCGGTGATGTTTTTCTATCTCTGTGTTTGTTTTTAACTTGTAGTTCATTTCATTTCATTTCTACTGGCTCGCATCATAAAAATGGCATAGGATTTACCCTTGTTAGGTACCCTATGTTTCTGCTCTCCTTGCCTTCAATTTTTTCTACTGAATGTGTTATCTAAGGGTTGATTTATGTTAATTTAACCAGTGTAGTGGATGTCATTGCCTGCTAGTTGATGTATGAATTAAGGAATATGTTCTTAGATGTTCTTGTTAGGATTTAATTGAATGAATTGGGAACACTGGGAGGTCTAGAACTCTCTCTCTATCTCACTAGGATCCTTTTCAATTAATTGAACCTTTCTAAGATCCCTCAAGCTGGAGGCTGAAGCATTGAGAGTTCAAAGTCTCTCTCTGATCTCAGGTCTTTAAATTTTTGTTCTAAATCTTTATTGTTTCCTCCTCTCTTACCATTTCATGCCACACTATCATCTTTAATATCCAATGCTTTGGATGACTAGCCCAACTGAAAGCGTGTACATTGAATAGAAAGTAAACCCTTTCTTGACTCCATTGCCCAATGATCTTGAATGTTCCCTGGAATATCTCTCCTTTTCCTAAAATCATCTTTTCTCATCCCTGTCTTATATTGAACCCTTATTTCCTGATTACCAACAAACAAACAAACAATAAAACAAACAAACTCTGAGCCTTATAACTAGCCTAATATCTTAACACTGAGCTTCAAAGACATAAAACCTTTACTTATATAGAGAGATCCCTCTCTGGACCCGGGAAGGCTAGATCCTGAGGTCTGAAAGTGGTTTTGATGTTGTCTCATATTTTGGTCTTGCCAATCTGGCCAAAACATGGGAACCCCAACATCCTCCACATTCTCCTTCATGCAACTCATGCATGTTCTTTCCTGCATCATCTTCAAGTAAACATTTAAGCAAAATTCCAACAAAATTTTTCCAATATAATACCCCATCTAAGATGCAATAACTCAAAGATTTTTGTTTCAAAAGCCTAGCTTTAGTTTTAGACAAAGTAGGAGGGGCATTCAAATATAAAAGCACATAAATAATGTCAACATACCAAGGAAAATTCAAAAATGTGATGCAGGAGCATCAAGGGCATTTTTCATTTGTAAATATGTTAGAAAATGGGGTGTGACAATTTTTAATATTTTATTAATTAATTTGTTATTTTTAATAAAATAGGAGATAATTATGAAAAGTGAGGATTATGTAAATATTCTTTTAATAAATAAAAGGATATGAGAGAAATAGTTTAGGAGCAAAATTTGGAATTAGGATTTCTATGTATGGGATTAGTTGAGGATTAGGTGGAGAGATATTTTGAGTGAATTAAATGCATTATTTGTATATAAATAGGAGTGGTTTTTGTGAAGAAAAATACACTTGAATAGTTGGAGAATAAGAGTGATTGAGAGCAGGGTTGAACAGCCAAGGCTGTAAGTCTCTCGCAAATTGTAAGGGCCATGAATGTTGAATATCTGGCCAGGAAGAAAAGTTTGTAAGTAATTCATTGTTAATGTGAAAAGTGTTTCCAAAATTGTGTGTTTTGATTCATTGAGTAGGTGTATATTTTCTGTATATCGACCTTAGAAAGTCGAATTCATTGAGGCACACTCGTTTGGGTGAAAATCAAATTGGACTGTTGTGATGAAGTACCAGAATTGGAACTGGTAATAGTGAATTGATTTAGTGATGGTATGAGACACGGTTTAAATAAAATCTGAATGTATGGTTTGAATGATGCGCTGACTGTGTTATAAATTGTGAAGAATAGCATTGAAGAGCTGTAGCATTGCTTTGGCACAGATTTGAATAATCGATGTCAATTGTGCTGAGTGGGTATGAATATTGTGTGAATTTGAGTTTGCTGGATTATGGTGGTCGAGAGGGCGTTCTCACCCTCTTAATTTCTCTTGGATTATATCCATTGCTTAACGCATTTGATCTACTGTTTTATTAATGAATGATCTGCGTGCTAATATAAAAAAAAAAAACGCAGTCAATTTATTCTTGGTCTGGCAAACGAATTACAATCTGGCAAGCCGTGAAGTGAAGTAACGGAAAGAGGCGCAATTCTTGTTTTAATTATGGAAATATGTATGTTATGAAATTGTTACACAAAAGGCTATTGAAATCCGATTTGAAGAAGTCAATATTGAATCTGGGTTTTACACGAATTACTGGTGTCTGAGGGACGCAGTAAGCCAATTTCTGAACTTTGTGGATGTACTGAATTATATGTTGTTGGAATCGATTCCTTTAGTGGCATCGATTGGAGGAATTATGTTCGATTAAATATGTTGTTGATGAGTTAATACAATTGAAGTCGATTTCAGCAGATCAAGAATACCCATATGAGAGAAGAGCGTTAAAAATTTTGGGGTGAATCAACTTAAAGGTCCGTGTAATTCAGATTCAGAGGAATCGAATTCCAGTTTGAAGCGGCAGTTCGAAGATCTAAGATCCAGAAGAACCAACTCCATATTCTGTATTGAGTCAAAAGTAGAACCGTAAGCTACGGCAGCCACAATCCAGCGATGGATCGTATTGAATGAAGAATCAATGGAGCATGGAGCGTAAAGCTAGGGCACTGTAAAAATGTGAGAGTGTTGGAAAGCGACAAGAAGGTATGTTAATTACACAGTCGGATTGTTGTTATTTAAGTTCTAGTCAAATAAACTAGGAGCGCTGGCATATTGAAGAAGTGGCATTAATAACAGAAACAAGCAAGTTCGAGTCGTGTTGTGATGCAGTGGTATTGCTTTGCAGTAGGTGCGTTTCTTCTATTGAATTTGGATTGTAATTTCTGGTTTGGAAAACCATAGGTGGGTGAGTTGGTTTTGCTGATCAATATCAATGTTAGAAGTTTTAAGGGCGCACTCTTTTAATTGAATCCAGGCATATATGAACGAGAGCTATTGGTGATGTTTTCCATGTCCGGTTGAGGTTTAAAAACATGAGTTCATTCTTTTGATTGAACCCAGCGATATTTGAATGTTGATGGAAATAGTGAATGAAGTTTTTGATTGGGATTGAAATGAAGGTTTGGGTTGATGTCATTATAAATGATTTGCGCAAAGGATGGATGATATTATAATTGCTTATGAGTAAGATTGTTAAAAGTAAGGGCGCAGTCTTGTAATTGAATCTGGCCATATATGAATGTGGATTAATTGGGATTGTTTATGGGAGTGTCCGAATGTTTAGATGAGGGGTTTTATATTCTATGTTTGATAAGCTTCTGCATGAGTTTTAATTTGAAAGACCTTGTGTGATGAGAATATGGTTTTTCATAAACCATAAAGAGATGAACCAAAGAGTATTAGCTTCAAATTTGTAAGAGTGGTTGTGTGATCTTACAATCATAATGAAATTATTGTTAAGATGAAGCTTTTAGAAAGAGTATGAAATTTCATAATGAATGGAATGATTGAAACTGATTTGGAATTACATTTTGATGTGAAACTACAAGCTTCCGCAAAAATTGTGAAATTTTCCAGGCATTAAGGTTTTTAATTTGGGAAAATGCCGAGATGCATGTTTATATGCATGGTAGATAAAGAATCTGGGTATGGCAGGGTTGGCCCTGCATCATTTTTGGTATCAGAGCTGGAATGCTTTGTTGAAGATGTGTGAATGAGGACAGGAAAGTTCTGTTGAGAACTGAAGTGTTTTATTTGAATGTGTTTTAATCTGATATGCAAGCTACATAATTGCAGTGAACAGGATGGCAGAAGTGAATGGAGGACAAGATCATGCAAGATCTTAAAGGTGAGATGATTTTCTGATTTGAAATTTATGATTGGAGTTTATGGTTGCAGATAAGATGATGGCAGTGAACCTGACATTCAATTAAAGGCTGAATAAGGAGGACAATTGCAGTGTCCTGAAGAAGAAGGTGAGTTGAAGAGATAGCCTAGAGAGAGAGCAGAGGGGAGTGCTCAAGAGGTTCCAGAGGCAGTGAACCAGTACTTACCAAAAGACTGAGTGAGGAGAGCTTGGTGAGGTAAGTGGCGGCAAGACAGGAGAACTTGTTGCAGAGGCTAGGGCAACTCATGGTGAGTGAGGAACTCATGGAGAAGATGATCATGGAGGATCAGAGAAAAGGTTCAGAGGAATGCCATAGAGGTGAGATGACTGATGAAGTCCGAGAAAGAGAGATTGTAGTGATGAAGGTACAATTGCAGGTACTAGAAGAATGGCTGCAAGAGCAGGAAAACCAGAATAGAGGATGGATCTTTCCACTGAAGGGAAAGAGAGTGATTTAGCGACCATTGCAGATGAAGTTGAGGCAAAGAGTGATTGCCTTATTGAAGGAGGAACTTAGAGTTCTTGAGCCAGAGATGGAATTGGAAAATTACACATGCAGATCTGTTCAAAGGAAAGTATTGGAGGAAGCAGTCAAGACTGAAAAGTCTTGTGGTTTTAAAACTGATGAGTTGTGTATGTTTGCAGGTACAGTACAGGGAGATGAGCAAGCTTTAGAGTTTGTTCAGGAGAGAGAATTGAATCTGAAGGCTGTACAGATCGATGTTGAGATGGCAAGATCTCAGGAGGAAATGAAGACGAAGGAGTCTAATCAGGATATTGGTGCAGAGAGAGAAGGACCAGCTAATGATTGGTCAAGAGCTGGTGAAGGTATGGAAAATCGTGTGAAGTTTCTGAGTTCTACTCCTAATGAAATTGTTGAGTTTTATAGGAAACTAGATCTTCAGAGAAGAGAATTGGAGAGATAGAGGACTTATGTGCAGGATAATTTGTTGGGGAAGCAAGGTAAGGAAGTTTTCATGAAGGACAGTCATGAAGCAGATAGTGGTAAGAAGGCGAGACTAGCTAACAATCTCTTGATGAATGAAAATCAGCATACTGATGTGCTGACAGAGTCAAGAAGGAACTCAGAGCAGCATACTGAAGTGTTGCTAGGGGTAGCTGAGGAGAAAGCCATTGAATATTTTCTGAGTCCTGAAAAATACTTGGAGCTGCGGATGACTGAATCAACAAGTGAGACCATTGGGTCTTGTGAATTTGAAGCTGAAAATTTGATTGTGTTTACAGGTGATGTAGAAGACAATCCATCATTTGGAAAAGTCTTGAAAGAAGAAGAACTGTTACAGGTAGAAGATGAGACAGTCATGTCTCATAAGCAGAGGCTTGTTACCGTGGGTGACAAGAAAGAGTTGGCTTGTCTGTATAGCCAAGAGAAGACTGGTGGACAAAATTTTGGAATTTCTACAGTGATAGAGGAAGAGGCTACAGTATTTGTAGAACTTGATTTGATTGCCAGAATCAATCAAGATGATGATGGACAATTACTGAAGATTGTCGAAGGGGAAGATGGAGGTTATGCTGGAATTAATTTGCAGCATGTTGATGAAATGCTGAAATGTTTGCTGGAGACATTTGAACCAGAGAAAGGAATTGCAGATGAAATTGCAGATGACGAGCAAAAGAATGTTGCAGAGGGACAGGAATTTTGGGAGGCAGCAACATGTGGGGTAGCATCTGCAGGAGTAAAACCAATGTTAGCGACATTTATGGTGGCAGCTGAAGCGACATTTATGGTGGCAGCTGAAGCAACATCTATGGGGGCACTGAAGCCTTATGGTTTTTATTCTAACAATTGTTTTTTGAGTACAGGTTTTATTGCAGACGTTGGAGAAAGTCTATTAGACAGAGAAATTGAACTGATGAGGCGGATGATGATGAAAGTATCCCGGAAAATGCCAGCAGCAGTAAAACAAAGGAGAAGCAGCAAAATATTGCGAGAGCATAGCCAGTAGAGAGATGCAGCATAAAGTGTGGAGACCTGGAGAAGAACATCAGAAAGAAACAACGACAAGTGGAAAGTTGCAGCACAAGATATGGGATCCAGGCATACATAGATCCGAACACATGATCAAGCGATCATGATTATTTTAACGTTGGGAGTCTGATGCAGGAGCATCAAGGGCATTTTTCATTTGTAAATATGTTAGAAAATGGGGTGTGACAATTTTTAATATTTTATTAATTAATTTGTTATTTTTAATAAAATAGGAGACAATTATGAAAAGTGAGGATTATGTAAATATTCTTTTAATAAATAAAAGGATATGAGAGAAATATTTTAGGAGCAAAATTTGGGATTAGGATTTCTATGTATGGGATTAGTTGAGGATTAGGTGGAGAGATATATTGAGTGAATTAAATGAATTATTTGTATATAAATAGGAGTGGTTTTTGTGAAGAAAAATACACTTGAATAGTTGGAGAATAAGAGTGATTGAGAGCAAGGTTGAACAGCCAAGGCTGTAAGTCTCTGGCAAATTGTAAGGGCCATGAATGTTGAATATCTGGCCAGGAAGAAAAGTTTGTAAGTAATTCATTGTTAATGTGAAAAGTGTTTCCAGAATTGTGTGTTTTGATTCATTGAGTAGGTTTATATTTTCTGTATATCGACCTTAGAAAGTCGAATTCATTGAGGCACACTCGTTTGGGTGAAAATCAAATTGGACTGTTGTGATGAAGTACCAGAATTGGAACTGGTAATAGTGAATTGATTTAGTGATGGTATGAGATACGGTTTAAATAAAATCTGAATGTATGGTTTGAATGGTGCGCTGACTGTGTTATAAATTGTGAAGAATAGCATTGAAGAGCTGTAGCATTTCTTTGGCGCAGATTTGAATAATCGATGTCAATTGTGCTGAGTGGGTATGAATATTGTGTGAATTTGAGTTTGCTGGATTATGGTGGTCGAGGGGGCGTTCTCACCCTCTTAATTTCTCTTGGATTATATCCATTGGTTAACGCATTTGATCTACTATTTTATTAATGAATGATCTGCGTGCTAATATTAAAAAAAAAACACAGTCAATTTATTCTTGGTCTGGCAGACGAATTACAATCTGGCAAGCCGTGAATTGAAGTAACGGAAAGAGGCGCAATTCTTGTTTTAATTCTGGAAATATATATGTTATGAAATCGTTACACAAAAGGTTATTGAAATCCGATTTGAAGAATTCAATATTGAATCTGGGTTTTACACGAATTACTGGTGTCTGAGGGACGCAGTAAGCCAATTTCTGAACTTTGTGGATGTACTGAATTATATGTTGCTGGAATCGATTCCTTTAGTGGCATCGATTGGAGGAATTCTGTTTGATTAAATATGTTGTTGATGAGTTAATACAATTGAAGTCGATTTCAGCAGATCAAGAATACCCATATGAGAGAAGAGCGTTAAAAATCTTGGGTTGAATCAACTTAAAGGTCCGTGTAATTCAGATTCAGAGGAATCGAATTCCAGTTTGAAGCGGCAGTTCGAAGATCTAAGATCCAAAAGAACCAACTCCATATTCTGTATTGAGTCAAAAGTAGAACTGTAAGCTACGACAGCCACAATCCAGCGATGGATCGTATTGAATGAAGAATCAATGGAGCATGGAGCGTAAAGCTAGGGCACTGTAAAAACGTGAGAGTGTTGGAAAGCGACAAGAAGGTATGTTAATTACACAGTCGGATTGTTGTTATTTAAGTTCTGGTCAAATAAAATAGGAGTGCTGGCATATTGAAGAAGTGGCATTAATAACAGAAACAAGCAAGTTCGAGTCGTGTTGTGATGCAGTGGTATTGCTTTGCAGTAGGTGCGTTTCTTCTATTGAATTTGGATTGTAATTTCTGGTTTGGAAAACCATAGGTGGGTGAGTTGGTTTTGTTGATCAATATCAATGTTAGAAGTTTTAAGGGCGCACTCTTTTAATTGAATCCAGGCATATATGAATGAGAGCTATTGGTGATGTTTTCCATGTCCGGTTGAGGTTTAAAAACATGAGTTCATTCTTTTGATTGAACCCAGCGATATTTGAATGTTGATGGAAATAGTGAATGAATTTTTTGATTGGGATTGAAATGAAGGTTTGGGTCGATGTCATTATAAATGATTTGCGCAAAGGATGGGTGATATTATAATTGCTTATGAGTAAGATTGTTAAAAGTAAGGGCGCAGTCTTGTAATTGAATCTAGCCATATATGAATGTGGATTAATTGGGATTTTTTATGGGAGTGTCCAAATGTTTAGATGAGGGGTTTTATATTCTATGTTTGATAAGCTTATGCATGAGTTTTAATTTGAAAGACCTTGTGTGATGAGAATATGGTTTCTCATCAACCATAAAGAGATGAACCAAAGAGTATTAGCTTCAAATTTGTAAGAGTGGTTGTGTGATCTTACAATCATAATGAAATGATTGTTAAGATGAAGCTTTTAGAAAGAGTATGAAATTTCCTAATGAATGGAATGATTGAAACTGATTTGGAATTACATTTTGATGTGAAACTACAAGCTTCCGCAAAAATTGTGAAATTTTCCAGGCATTAAGGTTTTTAATTTGGGCAAATGCCGAGATGCATGTTTATATGCATGGTAGATAGAGAATCTGGGTATGTCAGGGTTGGCCCTACATCAAAATGTCTCTTCAATGAAAGGAGCAGTAGATTCTTCTATTTCTTCCAACACATCTACCATATTTATGTCTAGCGCTTGGAAGTTAGACTCAGCCATAAGTTTTGCTAATCCTTGCCCTTTAACTAATTTGGTGGGCCTGATTTCTAAGTCATATTCAAGAATATTTGCAATCCATTTTCCCCTTTTACCATCAGGGTCTTGACTTAGAATGTCCTTGACAACAGTATGTGGAACAAAAGCAATTATGTGAGAGTGTAAAATGTAGACTCTAAAGTCCTTTAAAGCTTTCACTAATGCTAAGGCTTGCTTCTCCATGATGTTATATTTGAGAGGAGCATCTCTTAAGGCCCTGCTAAAGAAGAATATTGGTTTTTCTTGCCCCAATTCATTCTTTTGAAGTAACACTATAGCTATAGTATGCTCAGATGCAAAAGAAAAGATATAAAATTCTTTGGTAAAATCTGGACTAATCAAGACTGGTGTCTGAGTAAGAGCTTGTTTAACCAATTCAAATGATTTTTTAGCTGGTAAAGTCCATTTTACACCTACATCTTTCTTAAGCATGTTTGTAATTTTTTTTAATAGCTCGGCAAGGTTGTGGATAAACCTTCTCAAAAAATAAATCTTTCCAATAAAAGATTGTAATTCTTTGAGGCTTCTTGGATGGCTTATTTGCAATATGCCATCTATCCTTGTAGGGTATATTTTGATTCCTTCTTCTGAAATTATGTGACCAAGAAGTTTACCTTCCTGGAGACCGAAGAGTGTTTTCTTAGGATTCAGAGATAAGCCAAATTTCCTACACTTCTCAAAAACTTTTCTCAAGTGGATCAAATTTTCTTCATCAATCTTTGAGAAAACAGTTATGTCATCAAGGTAAATGATAATGAAATAGCCAATATCTTTAGAGAAGGCTATATCCATGGCCCTTTGGAACGTGGCCCCTGCGTTCATCAATCTGAAAGGCATTTTGACATACATAAAGGTGCCCCAAGGAGTGGTAAAAGCAGTTTTGAATTGATCACTTGGGAGCACTAATACCTGGTTGTAACCCGAGAACCCATCTAAGAGTGATATCCTTTTTGACCCAACTACCTTTTGAATTATATGGTCCATCTTGGGTAAGGGGTAGTTGTCTTTTAGAGAGGCTCTGTTTAAATTTATGAAGTCGATACAGAGCCTGATCTCCCCTATCTTCTTTCTAACAAAAGCTAAGTTTGATACCCATTATGAAAATCTAATTGGCGCTATAATGCCAACATCATGCATCTTTTCAATCTCGGTTTTAACTAAAGGTAATAAAAGTGGATTTATTCTTCTAAGTTTTTGTTTGAAAGGCTTTTGATTTTCCTTCAGGGGAATCTTGTGCTAGATGATGCTAGTATCATAAGACTTCATATCTGTGTATGCCCAAGTGAAAACATCTTTAAACTCTTTAAACCATGGAAAATTTTAGGGGTGAATTTTAGCCCAAAGGCGAAATTTAAGGAATTTTATAGTTTGGAGAGGCGAATTTTTTATATTGCACCCATTTTACCCATTTTATATAGTTAGTCCAAATTTTATTTAAAAAATAAATAATTATTATATGTTAGCCAAAAAATTAAAGCGGATAAAAATTGCAGAGGTCAGATTCGCCATCGATTTTCATTGCAAAGGGCTCGATTCGCCTGGTTGGAGGTTGGAATCAATGCATTTGGTTACAATCGCTGGAATTTACAGGTTTTGAAGTTGGTTTTGGTTGCAATCGTCAGATTTCTTGGTTCGCAAATCGATGGCAAGGTTGAAATTCACCTCTATAAAGGATTTAAAGGTTTTGAAGTTGGTTTTGGCTGCAATCGCTGGATTTCCTGGTTTGCAAATCGAGGGCAATTTGAAATTTGCGTCTATAAATTAGGGTTTCCATTTGATGGTTTTAATTTTACATGAAATAATATAAACAGGTCGAATGTTTTTTAGCAATAACACAAGTCATCAATCACCTCACCATCTGAAGAAGTGTGAAGAAGCGTGGGTAGAGCATGAAACCTTCCCACAGAAACCGAGAGGCTGACTCGCTGGATCAAAGAATAAACAGAAGTCACCGATTTTCAGAAATCAGGATAACACAAATTCAATCTTGGTGCACAGAATAGAGATCCCCAGTGGGTGAAATATTCGTGAAAAGATTAAAGTACTCCGCAAAGATCAAAGGAGACACGAACTAACCTCAGCGAGCTTGAGCCGAAACTGAACATTTTTTTGAGGTTCGCCGAATTTATGCGTCATGTTCGATGAATCATGTAACATTTCATATATTTCTTGCTACTTCCATTAATGACTCTTTTCTCGACACTTACTGAGGTACTAAAATTCCAACTTACTAGGCATGAGTTTCTCCTAATTTCTTTTCACTGTATACATTTAATAGTTTGTCAAATCAGGGGGATTTTATTACAGGAATCTGTCTTTAGAGTCACTCCTCCGCCCTACTGAATTATTAGTACTTATAAGGTACTGTGATTGGATCTAGATTACACGTTTGTCAGTAATCCTCTACCTCCTATCTTTTTGTCACATTAAGCCGGGGACAATGGAGCCATGGAATGGGCACAAGTTATGACATTGATTTTCATTTTCATATGATTCATCCACTTCTAATAATAAAAGGCATTGAATAACAAGAAACTATGCTTATATTGGGCAATTGGTTCAGACGCGTATTGAAATATTCATGGAATGATGTACAGATGTCCAAATATTCTGATTGTTTCCCTACTTTGTGACTCAATAATGGTATCAACTGATTGTTTCCCTACTTTGTGACTCAATAATGGTATCAACTATGTAACGGCTATCGCCAGGTGAGAATTGAAAGAGTAGAATTATTTATTTTTTTGTGTTATCTATGCGCTTATCCAAAATACCATTGCATGTTTATCCTCTTCTCACTGTAGTTATTATTAATTTTGTTGCAAGTGATGTATATGATGAGAAGGTAGACGTAGAAGCCACGGGAGACTCAATAGGCCATATGACAAAAGAGGATTCGAATGGTGGTCACAAACATCTCTGAAAGAATGACAATCACTGTTATGTAGGGCCTGTCCTGTCAATCCCCTTTTGTTAAGTACCTATTAGTCATGGTTAAAGAAGTCTCCTTGTCAAGCGCTTAAATATTTTGTTAAAAATAATTGCAGGTTGAATAAATGCTGTTGGCAGAACAAAATTTACTTGAAGGCCTTTCAGAATGGCCTATGAGAATATGTGAAAACCACCGGGGAAGAATATATAACATGAACAAAACAAACATTTATATTAGTTGAGCATCATGAAAGAACTACCAAGCCATTGCATGCTTATGATTAGTTTCTTGAAGAAAAGGGTAACGCTAGGTTGTGCTTGATAATTGTATGACTCGTTCTGAACACTTGGACCATGTATATACAGTCCATCTTGGACTTGCTGAAATATTGTATTTGAAAATCAGAGAATGAAGGGGGTTACCAGACGTCTCACCAAAGTGCTCTCTACAATCCCAGAGCTTTACTATAAGGCATAAATCTTATCCAATTCATTTAAGAGCATAGGAAATATCATAGATTGGTAACATCCAGGGCTGCAGACTGGACATGTGATTTATAAACAATGATTTTGGCACTCATAACAGTTGACTAGAGACTACCTCTACCTATGGACTAGCACCAGTAGGATACAACTGTGGGAACAATTGAGACTATTGATCACAGCTAAAAAGTAGAGAATGTCCCAGCTAGTCATAGATGACAGGAGACACTTGGACTGGTAGATAGACAGCACAAAGTTGGGGACAGTAAGTACAGTAACATAACATGTGTGTTTGCAATAGTGATTCATCATGAGGATGTTGGAGAGTATGGATTTGATATATAGTAGAGTGGAAAATAAAATTGTGTTTGCATTCCCAAGCATATTATGTATAAGGCATGTAGTTGTTTGAGGAAGTTGGGGTATGCAAAGATAGAAGGAAGCTATGAAGATAGAATGTTGTAAGGTTTCTGTACCACTGTAGGAACAATGGGGACTGTTGATTGTAGCTAAAAAGTAGAGAATCTCTCAGCCAGTAAATAAAGGTAGGAGACAATTGGACTGTAGACGAACAACAAAAAGTTGGGGACTAAAAGTACAGTAACATAACATGTGTTTTTGAAATAGTGGTTCATGAAGAGGATGCTGCAGAGAGTGGACAACAAAATCTGTGTTTGCATTCTCAAATGCATTAAGTAAGAGACATTTAGTTGGTTGAAGAAGTTAGGTTTAATATATAGATGGTAAGAAGCAAGCTATGGAGATAGAAGGCTGTATGGTTTATGTGCCACTGCAGAAACAATTGAGACTCCAACATCCTTTGTGATGGGATAAGAGATAATGCCACCCACAAATTTTATTCTTAAGTCTCTGTTTGATTCATACACCTCTGTTTGGATTGCTAATTTATGAAACAAATTGATGTATTGTTGGACTAATTGCAAGGGCTCACACACAAGAGAAGAAGTAAGATACAAGTATGCAAGTAAATAGAGAATTGCTATTTTCACTTGGTACACTTCATTGTATCATCTATGTAGAGATTAAAAAATTGTTCAAAGTGAGCAAAGTTGGCCAAGTCTCCGATAAAATACATTAAATTGGTTGAGTGATCAAGTTATACTAAGTCATTTAGAAAGGGACAAGGATAAAGTACAAAAGCGTATTAAACTAAAAAATAGATAAAGGACATTTATGTCTCATCGATTCTTCATTGTCAAGAGGAAATTTTCTTTGAATTTTTTGTAGTAGGGGGGCTACACCCCTTCCAAAGATGTTAAAATTAATTCTTGAGCTTTATGTAGTTCGGGTCTTGGTAGGAACATTTTCATGTACAAAATGGAACAACGTTGCCAGAGTGTGGGAGTAGGAGTGGGTAAACACTATTTCCTAAAAATCCCTAGGAGAAAAGTGTCTTGGGAGAGTTTTTTATGATATATATACTATTATATATTATAATTCATTTATATTCCAAAAAAACATGCAAAATTCCAAATTGTCTGCAAAATTTATGAAACATGCATATTTGTGCTACTTGTAGATGAATCCTTTGTTATGAAGAAGTTAGAAATGCTATTTGTAATATATTAATGATTATTCATTTGAACATAAACCATATAGAAATTACAAACATACGAATTTTGAAACCATATAATATAAAGTAGACGATTAATTTATGGAATGAAATAGGTTATCTGTCAATTGCCAACATGACTAAGAGTTATGTTTACAAAATGCCTAATCTATGTCCCACATTGCATTAGGACAATCTCTATCAAATTCAAGTCATCCCACTCATCAATCATCACCATAATTCCCAAAACTTGTCTCCCCCCAGTGGCGCTTGAAGGTGAGCAAATAACTACCAATTCTAGTCTTTGCAATCTTAAGTAGTTACAACTTAGAGTAAGTATCATAAAATAAATGGGCCCTTGTATGCTTGGTGATAAATTTGATGATTTTATTCCCTCTCTTTTAGAAGTCATTAATTTATCCATATTGTCTATGCTTGACAATATCATGCATCGAAAGGTTCAATGTGTGCACCAAACACCCACCAAAATATGCAATGATGCACTCACTTAATGAATTTTCTTGCTCCTTTGCAATTTGCTACGTTATTAGTAATTACTTGAATCACATTAGAAGGACTGACATGATTAGTGGTTTTTATTTGGTCTAAAATATTTTGACCAAACATAGTAATTGACGAGAGTCCCGCAATGAAGAAACATCACATTAATAGCTGAAACACTAAGAACATTTATCGCAAGTTTGTTTCTAACATTTATCCTACCATCAAAGATATGGATACCCCCTAGCTAATAACACATTTGTAATTTGTGACAAAGCTCTTTGGATTTTTGCTCTTACCCTATTTAGTAACACAATGTTAGCTTTCTCATACTTCAGGCTCTTACATCCGTGGGGAGATTTGTGGATGGCTCAAGCCATATCATGCCAATAGGGGGAAGTAAAGAATATTGAATGGCATACCATATACATAGAGAAGTTGTACCAATTTTGCATCCACCTTATCCCTACCACTAATATCAAGGAAAATTGTTATTGATCTTCTAGATGTACCCTTTGCATGCCCTATGGTTCCATTAGCATGAGGGGATGTTGATGTGGTGCTACCAATTTTATATGATGTGTCACATTGAACCTTTTGTTGTTTACTATGCTTTCTTTATACGACTTACTCTATATTTTGATGTATTTTTCTCTCTTCCTATGATACGCTGGGGAAAATTGAGATTCCAATGGCGTCTTTATTATTATCTTTCTCTAATACCCCACAAATATGCATCTTCACATGGGTAAATGAATTGATGTATTTTTTTTCTTGTTGAAAACCATACCTATATACAAATATAGTGGTTCCACCCCCAATACTGCCCTCAAGTTTTGTCACATGCTTCCATAAGTGTGTTCATCTTCATCCACTTCCAGGCTACCTATTCTAAACTCAATTACACACAAAGATGAAGGAAATGAGAAAATAGTGAGGGTGAAGTGTTTTTATTTCCCCCTTCCATTTTCCCTAAATCCTAAACCAACCCAAGGGCCCCACCTTTTAAAAAAAGACTACCTTTTCATAATTTCCATAGGTGTACATGAGTGGGATTGATGGGCATGGTGGAAGCTTGGGTAGCATAGGGAGTTTGAAAAATCATGTGAGGGAGTAGGTTGCTTGGACAATGATAGGGAGTGTGGTCTCACGGGTGCTCCCTATGTTCTCTTGCTTGTATTTTTGGCTTGGGAGCATGGCCTCATACAATAACCTTGGTAACCTTGAAATGGAGTGCTTGATCTAGTGGAAAAAATCGTTGGATAACCTTCCTACTTAAGAACAAAACTACTAGGTGCATGTTGAAACTTGAGAAGGAGAAGTATTGATATATGATTATGAACAAGTGGAGCTACATAGCTAGTTTTGAACTCAGAAGCATTGAACTCATTCTTCATCATAGTTGAGGTACATGGGACTTGTTGCCACAAAATTTAGTAGGCCTAGTGCAAAGCCCCATTATGTGGAACCATACCTTATGGCAACAATAGAAAGGGTTGCCATCGTCACCTCGGTAACCTTTCTCCCGCTCTTTAGTGGTATTTGACCACAAGGGAGAGTTTCCTAACTCACCTAAAGGATAAATAACTACTATGTCTCAAGGTGATATGTAAGAGGTCTATAATATGGGATAGAACATCAACAAAGCCTAGAAAGGCCTAGATATTCTATGCCATAGTTCAAGTACTCAAATTTCTAGATCAAAGATATGACTGCTATAAGTTAGGGTTTTAATGATTTGCAATGGTAAGGTGCACAATGTCATATAACAATAAAGGAAAATTCCTATCAAGGATAATCAACAAAAGGGAATAAAGGCCTTCCAATAAACACCTAGGGTTAGGGTACCAATGGAGTAATATGGCTAAAAAGTATGCATAAGCAACAAATTATTATGATGACATCCCTAATAAGAAAGGATTTAACCGTGGACAATGCTAGATTTTGCTTTTATGTGATTTATTGATGCAATTTCTAATTTATTAGCCACAAACATCCAACACAAATTCACGTTTATGCAAACATTCTTCCCTAAAACCCTAGTAGTGAACCTTAAACGTCTAGGAACAAGGAAAATAAGAGGAAATTTAATGGATTTTCTGGATGATCAATGTAATAATGATTTTGCCTTATCCTAAATGGGCTTAATTGAGTCTTTTAGGGGCTAAAATTCCATGGAAAGGTTTTGATGGAGTAGGTAGGGATGAATAGGGCATCCACTTTTAAAACCCTATCTATTTTCTTTGTGAGGGGAGAAATTAAATATTAGGAATGCATAATGGAATTTTCCTTATAGTTTTCAAGAGAACAATTTTGCATAATATAATGGAGCAAGATTTCATAATGATATCAGAATTTAGTCACGATACAAAATAGAAACCCTAGTAGCACAAATACAATATGCAAAATCTATAAGATAAAGACCATCTCAATACAAAAGACCATTTCCAGGAGAACTCACACCACTAAAAAGATCACATTTTTCCAAAGTAGCAAAAAAGGACTAATGTACAATCTTTGGAAGGTAAGAGTGGTAAAATGTGTTTTGATGAAATGAAATAAGGGGAGTCTCTATTTATATGAGGCTTACCACACTTATTTTTACAAAATTATAAGAAAAAACCGTAATTACAAGTTTACTTTGAGTATTTCACAAGTGTGAGGTTACAAGCCAACCTCAATAACTCAAAAACATAACGAATAATGCCAAAAGAGCCTATACATGTGGGAGAAAAAGCCGCCTCCACTATGACGTCATCATGAGAAGGATCTCCAAATGCCACAAGTGACAAATAGGCTAATGAGTGTTCCATTCTCCAAAAAGTAGCTCCATGTCTATGGGTACTCCTCCAAAGTGCCTCCATACCAAGACATCATCACCAAGGGGCCCTACATTAGTCTTTAAAGGGCTAGAGGGGTGATTTGGCGCCAATATAGTCAATTTTTGGGGTCAAAGAGTGATGTGGAAGCCCTCCCCTATCATCGTAAGGATAACCATCATCATTCGGGCTTTGGAACAAGCAACGCCCATCAAACAGTCTTTAGGCCGACTTGGGGGTGTTATGGGTCCATTTGGGCACATTGTTTGTAAGTCCAACACCAAGCCTTCTTGGCATAGTGTTCAGCATCTGGGGGTACCTTGGAGTGTCAAGTACCATGTGAAACTTGTTGAAAATAATGTAGCTATGGTCGGCATTTTTCATTGCAAATATGAAGAAGAAATCAATTTGCGGACACCTATAAGTTGCCCCAAATAAGCCCTACAATTTGGCTCCAAGAAGACCTGCCTGTCGGCCCCATTAGCGTTAATTAGCCCACACATGATGCCTATATATATGAGCTCGTTGGCACTCTTTTCAACCAACCAATTCATTAAGTATTTTGATTTGCAATTGGAGGAGATACACCACACGTGCAAAGAAGAGGAAACGGTTTCATTGATCTGCTTTGACCTTATTCTTGGAATTGAAGTTGACCGAATTAGTCTTGGTAATTCTTACTTTTGTTTGGGCTACTAATTTATGTCACCTTGAAGGTCGAAAACTTCCTAGATTTGGATATTTCGTTGATTGAAATTGTTGCTACTTTAACCGAGATTTCTTAACTGCCGAGTTCCTATGCATGGTTCGTTGATACTTCTGTGGTAGCTACAATGCTATTCTATCTCTTCTATTACAGTGATTGTAGGCCCTAACTTCGGCCTTATTGAGCAGTCTATTACAAGAAATTTGGAGTTGATCTTTCTCATTACATTGACAGACTATGATTAATATTTCTCATTGAAGAGTAATTTGGATTTATTGGAACATTTTGATGTAACTTTGATGAACAAAATCTCTCTCTCACAAGGAAATAATTTAGGGTTTCCTCCTTGTGTTTTTTGCCCTGGATGTGAGCCTAATCTTTGTCTCTTGTCTCTTATTGTTTATTGTCTATTGTGCTCTCTATTTAAGACTCTTGTTGAAGAAATAATGGTTGAAGTTTTTCATGTATAGCTACTTGTTGATTAAAGTATAAGAAGGAAAAGTTTGCATCAATAGAAGTAGTTATCAATTGTGAAAATCTATCCAAGTCATTGCAACACTAGAATTTCAACATGGTATCAAAGCGAGGTTTGGAAAAAGAAAGGCTGAAAAACACTCAATTGGCTTTTGAATCAACTTCTAGTGTTTTTTTTGCTAAGGCTCAAAGCAATAAACAGTGGCTCAATCTTGATACAACTCACGCTCTGCTTCATTTTCAGGCTCGCTCATTCATGACAAATGTTTCACATCAAAATCAAGCTCAATGGCATTGTTGCATTATAAAAGACTATTATAGTGATCGTATTTTCTCGCACAAGGCTCAAATTTGGTTTGTTGGACATCCTGAACATCGACTCACAATGGATCAATGGTTCGCTTTTTGAAACACACTATACATCTGCAATGTTTTGGTATAAATTTTTACATCTATGAATCACACTACTCGCATAGTGGCTTGCATATTCAATGAATCAGTTTAAATTCTGACAAGCATTGAACTTAATTATATGGAATCAGATATAATTCTTTTGTGACATCAATATTATGGCCTGTAACGCGAATAATATATAGGAGTGTCCTGGAATCACTAAATCAGAGAAGCTTGGTTGTAAATATATATGGTTTGAGGATCGTATGGTTCGTTAAGTGCCATGAACATAAACACACACCTATAGCTCACTCGCAGTTCAGTGGGAAATATAATATATCTTGGCTTGATCCTGTGGCTCATAAAATAAGAGACATTTCGATGGTGGACTCAATATATACACATTTAAAATCACTTCATGAATTTGTGCCTCGAATTACAGTGTGTCAACATGCATATATTACAATGTTACTGCGATGTAAATTGTCTTGCATCTGTGATACGTAATCTCAATTTATCCTGCATTTAGTGGATGTCTCACACCTTGGAATTTTAAGTAATCTTGCTATTTTACTGAGGCTCTATCTCCACAGTGACTTATGGTTCATATAGTGGTTCAATAGTAAACCTTGTGTATTCGACTATAATTCAAGTTTTATATGCATGACCAAGTCTAAAGAAAAAGGAAGCTGCCGATTTGACAGAAGTAGCAATGATCTCTTTTGGAAAATGAGAAGTATATCAAGCAATGGCTTGCTAAGTTCAACAATGATAGTAATCCTTCGAAAGCATGAAGAAGGCATACTGTGACATAAAGCCATGGTTAGAAATGTGAAGGACATAATTCTTTAAAACAAAATACAGTTTGAATGAAGCAACTTCCGGTAATCATGGAAGATAAAGGTACATGGTCTTTGTCTATGAGGTATGTATGATTGTTATATGTGTTCAACTTGTACTGGATAAAGGATCTGCATAATTACTAGAGATAATAATGGCATGATGCATATTAGATCCTGAGATGAAATGCATTAGGGTTTGCAACATAGTTTGCATGGCAATAATTTAGGGTTTGTAGACTTTACATTTTTTAAAGTTTTGGTATCTAGGGTTTGTAAACCCTAGATAGAACTTGGATTGGAAAAACCCTAGAAAAATTAAAACCTTAATTCTATCTATTTTTTCCCTCTTGTGAAGCTCTAGCTCATGATCTCTAGGGTTTTCAGAAAGAATCTAGGGTGTGTGGTAAAATCTTAGCAAGGATTGAAGTAAAAATGAATCCTAGGGATTGAAAGTCAAAACCCTAGGGCTAGATGTTTCCCCTGAAACTAAAAACCCTAATAAGGGTTATATTATGAGATATCTAGGGTTTGTAACAGAATCATCTTGCTGATAAGAAAATGCCGAGGTAGATTCAGCTTCCCAATAGGATGCTCTAGTCTTTTGCAAATATTTTGGGGTTTTTACCAATTAGAGTTAACAATTAGAATTGGGTGTGTAGGAGGTTTGGTGTTGATGTCAAGAATATGAGTGCTACAACAAAGTCATCATCCATGGTATGTACATCATCCATAAATTGTGTGTGATTAAATTTGTAAACAACTGTCTGATTTATCTATATCAGTCCCCAGATGTTAGTATGCAGCATGAGGTGAATGATTGGGTTCACTACTACTAGGATTTATACGTTGGCCTATGTTTCAAATCGCTAAATGCATGTGGATATATTGAGTTCAATAATAGGGATCCTTGCTTGCCTATTTAGTTGGGATGGTTTACATGTATTTATTTTACTTCTGTTGGTTTTGTTTTGCTGCCATTCAGCCACTTGGGAAACAGAGGAACAAAGATGAAAAGGGAAGCATGAGATCAACATTGGTTTCAAAATCCAAGCATGTACCAGATTCAGGAAAAGCACCTGGGATTTCCAATGTTGGACTCTCACATACACATGAGTCAATTTCAGGCAAAAATGCCCAGGGTTTCGAATTTTGAGGTCTCAAGTAATGATCCATCGATTTCAAGGATACAACGCAGGCCTTCAAGGTTTTGAATGTTGAGGTCTCAAGTAAAGATCCATCGAGTTCAAGATACAACGCAGGCCTTCTATTACTGGTCTCTCTGGTAAAAAAAATTCAACTTCAGGGAGGGCTTCTACCACTCGCCTCTCAAGTAAACACACTTCAGCTTCTAGGAGGCCTTCTACTACTGGTCTCTCTAGAAAATTTACTTCATCTTTAGGGAGACCACCAATGCCTTCAAATGTTGACATCTCAGGCAAAGCTACTTCAAATACATCCAAGTCTAGGTTCTTCCCACCTGTATCTAAGGATGTCTCAAGAAGAATTCCAATCACTGATGCATCAAAAAGGAAGACAAGGCTTCAACGAGCTTTTACATCAACACTGACTGCCAGAAGTGAGGTTAGGAGCATTTGGTCCACTGGCCTTATTTTAGCATGTGTAGGTGGTGCTTTTTATTCACAGAGTTTTATTCTTTTCTTTTGCAAAAGCAAGTGAACGGTTTATCTAATATATAGCTCCAATTTCCATCCAATTGTTTCGATTAAAAAGCTTGCATCTGGAGCCATTGAGTGGGATGTCATGGAAGAGGAAGGGGACTTGCCCAACATTGACGGAGCAGATAATGAAAATCAACTTGCTGTAGTTCAACATGTTCAAGACAATTACTATTTCTATTGGTATACAGAGTTGTCATGGGAGCCTTGCAAACTGTTTTTGTTACTATTTGAAATAACATCATCTTGTCTTGGAAAAATACACTCCATTTAAACAATTTAATCAGAGACTAGTTGTTCACTGCATATTACATGTGAGCAGCGTGTCTGCCATACATGAATATCTCCACTGGAGAATTAATCCACTCAAGCATCAGGGAAGGTTATAATTTATGAATGACGGATTTAGGCCAAGCATTGATGCGAGCCTTGATCCATGTCTATAGTGTAGATTCAATTCTGAATAAATAGGTGTATGTCTAATTTGTTTCTATTTTGGTCCGTTGTGTTTGTTGTATTTCAGGCATGCAACAATCTCTCATCAAACTACATGTTAAGCCAAGTTGATATCAACAAGAAGATGCATGGAATACTTATTGACTGGCTGATTGATGTACTCGAATAATACATATCGATGTCTATATATTTCTGTAATATTAAGCCTTTTTTACCATTCCGTTAATAAATTTTTGACACAAACAATTTGCGCTTACAGGTGCATCTAAAATTTGAGTTGATGCATGAGATGCTTTTTCTCATGATTAACCTGATTGATAGATTTCTTTCTGGGGTGTACACTATTACGAGAAAGGATGTTCAACTAGTGGGGTTGACTGCCATGCTACACTATTACGAGAAAGGATATTCAACTAGTGGGGTTGACTTCCATGCTATTTGCTGCCAAATATTATGAGATTTGGGCTCCCAAGGTGGTAAACATTAACGGGAGAGGAAGTTCGTTGTTAAGCTGAAGTTTTGTATTGATTTGTTTTGACTAATTAGAATAAAAGGCTTCACATTATAACTCATTTTTCTTAAGGGCTTTACAGAATCTGAAGTTTTGTATTGATTTTTTTTGACTAATTAGAATAAAAGGCTTCACATTCTCAGAAAACTATGGATGTACCTCTTTTGGACTGCAACACTTTCTTGATAATATAATCTACTCTATTATTGTTTAAAAAAAAATGATTGAAATGATGAACAAAACAAATATCACCCTTCCTTTATACTACTCGAGGAGTTATGGAAATTTTTACAATGCCCTAAATGTGCTCTAAGCACACTGACAACATTTAATAACTTCCTTACAACTACCCAAGACAAACAACACTCGTATAATTCTTTCTTTTTCATTGCCAGCGATGGGGTTTTTTGAATTTCTCTCCAGTCAAGCTGTCATAGATATGGTAAGCTTCAAAGTCTATAAATTTGTTTTAAATGACTTCAAATTTGAAAAGCTTAGCTGTCTATCCAGAGAAAATAAGGCGCTATCTTTGTTAAAATGGAAAATCTGAGTGTTGAAATGCAGTGTCTCCAATCTCAAGTATGGCAGCTCCAGACAATGCAACACAATAGGGAGGCAGCTCCAGACAATGCAACACAATAGGGAATAGACAAGCACACCAATGCAGAAGTAATATGGTAATTATTATATATTTAACTCTCTAACTCTAAGCTATATCCTTCTCTTAAACAACATTAAAAGACATATCTAGCTTTTATAGTCATACAATTCTAGAATTGTGGAATCAATCCTCTCCTAGCAGATGACAGGTCACTGGTTTTTCTAGCATTAGGGGTTTGTTAGCATTGGTTTGAGAGTTTTTTTTTCTCAGAAAGGCTCAATACATAATCATGAAATCCATTTTGTAACAAATCCATGAAATTTCCTTACCTTCATTTAGCCATTTATATGCAGTTATTGACTTTTCATCATGAACTCCTTGACTTTTTCTCCTATTTGTTTATGAACTCTTCATTAAGATTGAATTGACCTTATTGTGCAAAGCATAAATTTCTTCCTTAGAAAACTTCCCCATTTCTACTATTTTTATTTCATACAAATCCAATGCATGTGGATGGTTATGAATCACCTACTCATCATATCCAAAAATGAATATGTATGAGATATTTCATCAATATAGCCAATAGAAGTATATGGCATAGATCCATTTCAAACAGGTCAATAAATTCAGCTTCTTATCAGAATTTCTCTGTCTCTCACAACATTATATTAATACATTCTCTTGAGATTAAGATCAAGTAAATTGAGTAAATCATGTAGGTTTCTATCATCCCTTTATGTAATTGGAAATATATTTTAAATAACTTAAACTTAATTTAGTTATAGCTCATTTCATGTAACTTACTCTGACACGTCAGTCTATACAAGATGACCAAACATTGGATATATTATGCTTATACCACCATACAACATAGATAATTTAAGATAAATATCACTCAAAACACCAATTAATAAAGTTACAAAAGATACTCCTTTGTGCCTCAAAGCACCTGAGTGTGTTCAATTAAATAAGTGATACATAATTTATTACATGTTCCAATCTCTCTATGATACAAGCATGTATCTATCAATTGCAGTCCTGTATTGATTGAGTCAGGAGCATAAGTTTGTTGGAGGGATTTCCCATAAAATATTATTAGGGATCTTTCAGGCATGAAGATATATAAAAATATTTATGGATAATAATATTTACTGAGAATAACAATATGTGGGCATAATTCTAGATAATAATATGTTAAAATTCATAGTAATAAGCTATAGATAATGATGATGATGGACCAAGATCCCTATTTTAATGGGTTCAAAACTTCAGATGCATTATTTTGTTAGGAGTGTGAAGCTTAAGTAGCAGTGGAAGAGGGAGAAGAGTCTCCCTCTCTCTCTCTCTCATTATCATGGGAGTGATGCAACCTTGATAATGTTGTTCAGAGAATGCCCATTCCTCATGGGGCTTGGCTACACAATTCTTGGAGGAGATTTAGTGTGAACTGAACTTCTCAACTAACAACAAAGGTTGAGGGAACAACTTCATGTAATTGAATCAAAAAAATTAATGAAATCATATCTTGTAATCGTAGCAAAACAACACTTACGACTAGAAGAGGAGCTTATTTGAGGTTTGAGTTTTTTCTGTTATAGCTCTTTTGCATTAAATTTTATTTTCTTTTTCTTTTTCGAATATTCCATATTGAGAATATAAGTGTTAGATCTAAATATCATCATAGAAAAATTTACTTTTCTAATTATCTTGTGTGTGCTTAATATGCCAGTTTGCATGGCCTAGTCCGAGGGGAGAATATGGAACTTGGTCGTGATTTCGATACAGGTGGATAGGTAAATTTATTACAAAATATTTCTATTTTTTGTATTTATCTTCACCTGTTTCTACAGTACTGAATAGTTGTAGTCAATTTTCCCAGAATTTAGAAAAATAGGGGATCAAAGCATGATTACCATATTTCACTAGGAGTATAATTGGATTACCACCAAGTGGAACATGTGTTCATTTCTCATGCAGGTGAAATATGTTGTAGAGTTTGAAAAAACACTTGAAAAAATGCTAGAATTGTATAGAGTGGACTTGCTAACATGTTTAATATATTCTCTTAAAGTGGATTCTAGCAATGGAGATCCAACTGAAATGTAGAATTCTGATCAGGATGAAGACATTCTAGAGAGTGGAGGGGCATACATAGTTTGAATCCCATGTGGATGTAAAGAAAAGTATATATAGAAATAATTATTATGGGCATACATTCCAAACTTAGCATCTCAGCTTCTGCATCGATTTTGACATTATTTTAGGATTATTGTTGTAAGTGTGCATTCATATTTATGATTATATGGCTACCTAATTGAGTAGGATTTCCCCTGAATTAAAGAACCCAGTAAGCAGCCACATCATTAACAAAAACTGTAATGAGAATGAAATTGAGTCATGCTAAAACTTCTGGGTAATTCTAAAACCTGGCCTTAAAAATTCGAGACTCCAATGTATATATTCTCTTAGGAGGGCAAGAGCAAGGAATAAAACAAAGTTTCCTACCCTTCATCTCTTGATATTCAATTTTCAGACACTAAAATTTCAGTACTTCTTAGGCATTTATGTTCTTGTCATAACTAGGATATTAAACTGTCTAGGATTAATTATCATGATATTTCATAGTTTCCTAGGAAACCCATGCCTCTTCTCATGTCATTATCTCTCAATCTCTCCAAAAAAAGGTGATTGGTAAGAACAAAATAGTGTGCCTCTACATGTCCTGAGAGAGGACAAACCCTAGGAGAATAATTTTCATGCCATTGAGTCCCAAGCATTACTTGAAAATTATAGCCACAGTATGGTGCTTTTTGACATTTTGGCTTTCAGCATATTTGACTTCTAATCAGGATGAATACATTCTAGAGAGTGGAGGGGCATACGTAGTTTGAATCCCATGTGGATGCCAAGAAAAGTATATTCAGAAAGAATGATTATGGCTATACATTCTAGACTCACCATCTCAATTTATGCATCTATTTTGACATTATTTTAGGATTATTGTTGTAATTGTGCATTCGTATTTATGATTATATGGATACCAAATTGAGTAGGATTTCCCCTAAATTACAAAACCCAGTAAATAGCTACAATATTAACAAAATTTCTAATGAGAACGAACATGAGTCATACTAAAACTGATGGGTAATTCTAAAACTTGAACTTACAAATTCAAGACTCCAATTTATATCGTCTCTTAGGATGCCAAGAGCAAGGAATACAACAAAGTTTCCAAATATTCATCCCTTCATATTTGATTTTTAGCCACTAAAACTTCAGTACTTCTTAGGCATTTATGTTCTAGTCATAACTAGGAGATTAAACCGTTTATGATTAATTATCATGATATTTCATAGTTTCCCAGGAAACCCATGCCTCTTCTCACGTCATTCTCTCTGGCTCTCGCTGAAAGAAATTTGTTTGGTAAGAATAAATTAGTGTGCCCCTACATGTCCCGAAAGAGGACAAACCCTAGGAGTATAGTTGTCATGTCATTGAGTCCCAATAATTGCTTGAAAATTATAGCCACAATATGATGCTTTTTGACATTTTGTCTTTTATGATATTTAACTTGGTTGTGTCTATATTTACGATTGTATATTTCCATAATATTTTAGAATCTGATTAAAAAATTGACTTTGACTTTTCTGGTCATTTCTTATTCTAAAATATTCCCAAAATCTACCATCTGCTTAAATTTAGTAGTGTTAACATGTTTTTGTGGTATCCAAAGGATATCTAGAACTAGATTTTTTGCATATTTTCTAGAATAAATCTATGATCTATTTGAAAAACAAGAGTCATATAATGAGAAAAAGGTACTTATATTCTTCATTCACGATAGCAAATACCTTTTCCAAACTCGCAAGCACTAGCGTAGAACCTCATAGCATCAAGATCTATGTGGACAATCTCCATTGATGGGAGGCAAAGGCACCCAACCCTTTTTTCATTCTTGAAAAAATATTAGAATGCATGATTTGCATATTTGTAGATTAGATAGGGATGAGCACATGCAATTATCCACTGGGATAGAGATTTTCCTAACATAGGAAGAGGTTATGCAGCCTACCCTGGATTGATATCAATTGGTGTCCAATTTTCCTAGATTGTTGGAAAAAAAACTTGAGATATATTAGGAGGCAGTGTAGGCCTTGTGTTCCCTTCCATTGACATATAGGTGTGCATATAAGAGTATCCAATGAAGGAAATTTTCCTTGGAAAGAGAATGATTCAACACATTAGAAACATGGGCATACACTAAAAATGTTTTCCGGATTGGAGGTTCGCTATGAGGAAGAACCTCAATCCACGTTACATCAAGATCATGGCCTTTTTCAATTTAGGTAGCATCAAGGTACCATTGATCCTTCAGGCTTTGATCCATGTGTCATTGAAATAACATCCTGAGTAAGCATTTGATCACATTAAGGTAACATATAAAATCCAATGCCTAACAATTGGAAGAAAAGTTTGGCACAATACTATGAATTGGATGTAGCTTGAGTGGTTGGTAAAAATTTAGTCATTACCTTCTGTCTTTTGGTATGCAAGAAATATGTTATTTACCATGTGAAAAGTTTTAACTTGCAGCAAATGTGCATAATAACTTAAATTCTCCAATTAACTTCGTATGTGTTCCCTTAGATGCACCATGCAATGGCATTATAGCATTTGGCAAGGAGATTCATTTGTCTCGTATAAACCATAGAGAGACAAGAGATACAGAATATAGGCTATCAGCTAGGCTCAAAACCTCTCCTACTTGAGAGGAAAATCCGAACAAATTCTTCTTCTTATAGAGATTCCAATTGACGAAAACCAAGACCAAGACCCTTGACCTATTTTCCACTACAATACCAAGATACTAGATCAACCTTTTGCTCCTTCCTCCTTCTTGGATTATTCATCAACCTTGGCTACCTTTTTCTCCAGACCTTCGGCCTTCTTCAATTCACTCTATAATCCTTGACCTTAATTCAAGACCTTCTTAACTACCCCTTCTTCCACTTCGGCTCCCTAGAAGGACTGTAGTTCTACTCGGATTCCATTGCTGCAACATAATTCTCCTCGGCCTTGCTGCAACATATTCCTTGAATGTATGGAGTTTTTAGCCCTTAAAATAGACCCAAAAATTTCCTTAAGAACTTTTATCTTCCTTCTTGATACTTCGTTGGTTAGTAAGCTTTTCCTTTTACCCTTTCGCGCTTCTAACTGCAGACTTGCACTTCTGAATTTTTTGGTGGTCTGAATTGAGGTTGAGATTGCCTATTTATAGTGGTTTCCCCCTCAAATTAGCCCACATGAAGAGGGTGAGGCAACATGTCTATTGGAGGAGATAATTAATTCCATCTCGAAGCCGACATGGAGGGAGATGTTTTTGCTTGTCTTGGAGGGATATTTGACACTTACATTGATGATTGACTCTTATACAAATGTAACATCCCCAAGAAGGGTTTTTGATAGATGAAATTGACTCTCTTTGACTTTATGACCAATCCTAAAGTAAAAATAGGAGTCATTACTAAAAATAAAATTCCTTGCTCTTGAAAAACATGAGACAAGCATTACAAAAATATTTTATTTTTATTTACATCAATTGCATAAAATCACATTTACATATGTCATTATGAAGATAGAACCTAGTTACTTTTCAAAATAAATAATATGATTTTTTTTTCATTTAGGATGGCCAATGTTTAATGTAAACTTATGCTTGTCTGATCCTCCTGAGAAAATGGAAAAAGATTGATTCCTTCGGTAATATTGGCAATGAACCCTGTTATGTTGAAATTGTTATGCAGGAAATAAATTGCATATTATAACATGCTTAAAGATGTCAATTTTAGGTTGCACTCCTATTTTTCATTCTGTCGTGGTATTTCATTTTCATATGGCTATGGCTATGGCTTTGGCTTTGAGAGTCACTTCAATCGTCATGGTTTTAAAATACTGCGAAGATTATCAGTCATTGTTGATATTTTGAAAGTAATAAGGTTGCAATAGTGGTCCCGGGAGGTCCAATATTTGTACTTAGATGATAAATTTCATTTCAGCGACAACCCACACAAAACAGGATGGCTTATTTCAGGGTAACCAATGTTGAAATTATTACATGTGGAGGTTCTAGATGTTGCATCTGCGAGGGGTTTTCTTCACAGAGTCTTCAAACTCTGTAATTATGCGTATTTTTATACTCATATCATAGAGATATGAGTTCAACATCATTTCAAACATTCCATTTACAAGAATTTAATAGAAAATGAGAATATAAGAGCATGGGTTATGGAATTTATTAATACAAATATCTTATAAGCATTTTTGTGGCATTGAAGAGCATATAAACACATAATATTGTTTTTTTGTCAACTATTCTTGCTGCAAGTAGAGTTGATTTTTAGTTTTGTTATGGCTTCTGCTCGATATAGTTATTCAGATATCTGAGCCATTTCTTTCCTATTCCTTTCTCATAAGCATGGGTTGCAAAAAAAATTGTTCCTTGATAACATTGGAAGGGGATCTAGAAATGATGAATGCACATTCAAGAAGGAGCTGAATGTAAGTTCTTGTAAGCCCTCTCTTTCCTATTTAAGTAAGGCCACTCTTTTTTGTTTTTTTTCTCAGTCATTGGTGCTCATGAAATAGGGTTGTTTCACCCCTAAAAATTAGTCATCCAACTTCTGTTCCAACCATTCTATTCTCCTTTCCATAAACTAGTGCGAATTTGAAATAGTATTGTATCAACAAATTAATCCCAAGGTCATTACACTGCATTCTACTTTCAACTTTATTTGATATCTAAATATGAATCTAAGAGTATACTATTTGTCTTCCATAAATATGAATCTAAGAGTATATGTGATTTATCAACCCAAGTATTAATGAATTGTTGTTATTGAATTATCCCAAATCAGGTCTTTGATTTTTCTACAATCTAGGAATATGAGATGTGCATTGATTCTCTGGAACTGAGTGTTGCATTGTGGGTCTTTGTAATAGTTTCAACCCTTTGCTTGAATATGCTAAATTAGTTGTAGACATTTCATAGTGACTTAGGGATTTTCTGTACATTGTCTAAACTTAGGACTTTTAGTTTAAGTAAATTTAGGAAGATAAATATTCAACATTTCATATTTTGGGATCAATATGGGGTTTCATAAATAGAAGTTATCCCGTTGTTGGGTCTTTCTCTATTTTAATCAGTAAGAGAAGTGCAATGGGGCTCATTTTCAAGAAATTCACTTACTGAATCTTGTTTTTGAGCCTTTTGCTATGAAAGCTCCTTGTTACAGTTTCATCTTCCCAAAAGTGAGTACCCAACATAAATGTTAGTGTTTTATGCAAGAAACTCTTATTTTTGTGAATGTTTGAGACTTTTTATATCATTATATTTTTTATTTGATTGTTTTCTATGAAGGGGGTTGTGCAATGTTGATTAATTTTAATTTTCTCTTTGTATTTCAACCCAAAAAGTACAATGGAGAGTTTTGACGGTAGTGGTTCCATTGGTACATAAAATTCGTAAGCCTTTGTTTCTCCTAGGCCTTTGTTTCAAGGGAAGGATTATATCTGGAAATTTTGAGGCAAGTCGTCCAAGGTTTAGAGGATCTACGAATTTGTTTGAGGCAAATAAGAACACACATCTTAATATCCTGAGGCAGGCTAACACCTTTCTGAGATTTGGATGAGGGGTTTTGTTCATTGTTCTTTTTGTGATTCAAGGTTGGGCATGCAAGTACGTTATGAGCTATACAAAATAAAATTGTTTAAACAAGTAAAAGTTTCGAAGTTTAAGATTTCCAACAAATTTATATAAGATAGGTCGAATTACTCTTTGAAGCTAGAGGTTCACACTTGTGGAAAAATCCATTTTGTTCTGAGGGCATGCAGAAGACTAGCCTATCCTAAAGCAGATCTGAGTCACTTGGAATCACTTTGTTCTAAGACAAGTGCAGAGGGTTTTTGGGGTAATATTATGCACGATACCTCATGTATCTTGTACAAAACTCTGTTGGTCATATGTGACAATGTGAGAGTTTCTCCAATGACCATGTTAAACCAAAATTCCCTGCATAATTCGCAGAGGCATTAAAGTTGGTCTGGACGAATTCTTGAAGGGTGTTGAAGTGAAGAACAAGTACCCATTATGAACTTTGTTAGCCCTTTACAAAGTCTTTATTATTTAGTGAAATATTCTCCAATATCTTACAAGATTTTATAATTCAGTGAAAGATTCACCATGTTTTTATAAGATAATATAATATCGTGAGAGATTCGCCAAAAAAAATAAATATACATATTATACTATTGATAAAAGCACCTTCCTTTTTTCATATGTATCATGGAGATTTTCCTATTTATTATAAAAAAAAATTAGGGGGGTTCTTAAAATTTTCCCTGCTTTAAACAGCTCTATGTATTGATATTTTATATGAGCTGGGAGAGTGTTGGATAGTTTAATCATCTTGGGTTCTGCTAGGCTTCCTATGTTACGTTCTTCTACGTTTGTTTCCACAAGCTCCATTTTTGGTTCTTTGGCTACATCGTTAAAGTCGAAAAGGTGTTCCAAAGGTGTGAGACCTCTTGGAATTGAACCGTTCTTACATTGTAAAACTTCCAAGTCTTCTTGGTCTACGTTGTCAATTAACTCTGCTTCAAAAGGATTCTCATAATGATTTATGTTAGCAGAATCTGTTATTTCAGCTTCTGGGATTTGTTTGAGATACAAGCAGTTTTCTTTATGGCTGGATTCTGATATTGGTATGGTGAAATCGTTTTCTGATTTTAAAAAATCATCTTTGTGTTTATCAGAGTCAAACACCTACCAGTGATATTTGTTATCTGGCACTGCTGGTCTTTGTTTTACCTTTATGCTAAGTTGTTCATTTATCTCAGGTATTTGAAAGTTACTGGAATTGAAAGCGAGTTCATTTGCTAGATGATTTAGCGTTGTAGGAATGAAAATAAGTTTGTACTTTTCAAAGGTTTTCAATAAATCGAGGGCAGTATTCTGATATTCCCTGAGCCTTGGATTTCTAGCTGAGTATTCTCCTTTGACTTGTCTTATGATAAGTTCAGAATCTCCTAAGATTGATATCCTTTGGGCTTCTAATTTCTTAAGCAATTGTAAGCCTAGGAGAAGTGCTTCATACTCAGCAATATTGTTAGTGCATGGGAAATCTAATTTATATGAAAAAATCGGATTCGTATTCTGAATCCATACACCTGCCCCTGCACTTGTCTTATTATAGGATCCATCGAAGTTTATTGTCCAAATTATATTTTCCTCATTTTCATTATCTTGTTGATGTTGATTTTCAATGTTTTGAATTTGATTTAAGGGAAAATTTGATTGTTCTTGTGAACTAATTGGGTCTATGTTTTCCTTCTCTTGTTGATTCATTTCATCTTCGTTGCACAAGATAAAGGAATCTAAGCTTGATTGGATAGAATAGATTAAAGATTTGTTTGGTTTATCTATATTGCTCACCATGTACTTCATGTGAGATTCCCTGTATAATCTTCTATTTTGGTTAAAAACAGGGATGGTGGCATAAGACATGTCCATTTGAAGGCTTCCCTGAAGTTTGGCTCCCTGTGATCTTGATAAGAGCATGCCATACTTAGGGGGAATGTCAGCTACAACTATGTCCATTACTAGACTCTTAGCAGGGATTTGAGCTAGATTAACACATAAATTTCTGATTAAACCCTAAAATTTGACTCTGCTTGAGTCAAAGGAATACAAATATCTGTATGGTTTAGTAATTTCTAAGCCTAAGCTTTCCATTACTACATTGGGAATTCGATTGTGTGAAGCTCCAGAATCTAACATGGCATTGTGTAAAATTTTCTCATGTATGTTCAAACTAACATAGAAGGCAGGGACAGCCCCTTCTTGGTATTTTCCTTCAACTTCTGGACCAAACAACAACGCAGGTTTGTCATCTGTCAAGTTTAAGGTGCCAGTGTCACCTCCTAAGTTCAAAGCTTTCAAAACTTGGTTTTTGTACACTTCTTGGGTTACTAGTTCAACTAGGGGAATGGTAATTTTAATCTTTGCAATCTCTCCCTCAAGGCTGAAAGGAACAATTGACTTGTTCATATTTACATCTATTTTTTCAAATGTATTCCTTTCAGCAGTTTTGATTTGCTAAACTTTTTTTGGACTAGTAATTGGGATAGTTTTATTAGGACCACTAGCTGAAGAGCTAGGGGTACTCTGTTCAACATTTGGCTGGCCACTTTTATCTTTGTTTAAGTCTGGTTTCTTGGCCAAAATGTTGGTTTTCTCTGTTGTCTTTTTAGGCTGAGTTTTTGTGTTTTTCTTGACAGTAGTATTAGTGTTTTTATCCTTTGAATTATCTACGTTCCCTTTTCTCCTAAGATCGTATTGTTTGTGCACCTCCATGATTGCATTTTCAAACCCCAATCTATAGTCATCAGAATCTTCATAGGTGTTTCTATTTTGATCAGAGGAGAAAAAACCTTGTTCTTCTTCAGTGAGGAAAGCATCATCCCCACTTTCTGATCCAATTAATTTTACATGACCTTCTCCCAACCTTTCCATCTCCCTATCTTCCTCATATTGATCTGCATAGTTTTGTTGGAAGGGAGGTCTAATATGTTGGTCATTTTCCTTCTGTTTGTCTTGATTGTTTTCTCTTCTATAATTCTGATTTCTATTTCTATTTTGGTTGTTTTGAGGTTCTCTTGGAGGCACTCTATCATTCAAATTGATCTTTTCAAGCATCCTCTCCATTACCTTCACTAGGTTATCAATTTTGGTGTCAGAAGTTGAGGGTGCTATGTCATCTTTATAAGTTACCCTCTTCTCTACTCTTAACCTATTTCTTTTCTCAATTATGTTTGTCTCAACACTAACAGCTCCTTTCTGCATGTCTTCTAGTGTTAAGTAATCTCTTTCCCTTGGCTGATAAGCCATTTCAGCATCAAATCCTTCGGGATATCTTACTAAGGCCATGCCTTGGGGAGGTTTCATGTGAGGTGGAAGAGCATTGTAAACACTGTTGAATCTAGTTTAATAGTCATGAACACTCTCCCCTTGATTTCTTTTAAGGCTGCTATATTCTGCTAATATTTGGAGAGGGTTCTTTTTGGTTTCCCATTTGTTAATGAATGTTTGATGCAAAGCAGGGAGACCATTGATGCTATTAGGAGGTAAGTTTTTAAACCATTTCTTTACATCTCCTCCCAGAATTTGGGCAAAAATCCTCATCTTAACGGTTTCCTCCTCTATCTCCATGTAGTCAAATGCGTCTTCCATCCTGTCTACATGATTTTGAGCTATTGTAGACTCTTTTGTAGTGAAATGAGGGATTTTTTATTGATAGTCATTCGGTAAGGGCAGCATAGGTTGTGGTAACACTAATGGGGCATACCATGTTGCCATGGCAGGAAAAAAAGGTGGATTTAAAAATTATGGATTTACGAAAGGGAAAGTGGGGTGCAGTGGAGTGGTTTGGACAGTGGATGTATGAGGGATAGACTATTGAGCTGATCTTGGATGAGAGACACCTAAATTGAGAAGGAAATGTAAATCATGTGGTGTGGTTTCTCTGCTACTAGGATGTTCACTTTGTTCCGGAGATGAAAGTGAAGAATCAGAGTCTATCTGAATTATATCATTAAGTGACCTAGTTCTAAAAGGACCTCTTAAGTCGACTTGTGATTGGTGTAGAGCTGTAATATTTTCAGGAACTGAATTAGCTCTCAAGGGTGATCTGAAAAAAGTTGAAAATTTAATCTTAGGAGACTCCCTAAGTATACTTTCGAGGTTATCAACTATTTCCGGTGGATTTGGGTCAAGGTAGGCTCTAGTATGAATCTTTCTAGAAGCCACTACGCTATGTTTTTTAGACCCAACTAAAAAAGAAAAGTTTAACCGAGTATGAAAATCTTCAAGAGGCTAACTGATATTTTTAAAAGAAGAAAACTTTAATCCTAAAGCCTTCTAACTGAGTTTGTATGATGCTACAAAAATTATGGTTCTCCCCAGTGGAGTCTTAAGGTCCATTTTTAGGATTGTGGAGTCACCAGGTGGAAATTTTTAGATTTTTTGGAGGTAAAAGGTTTTATGGTCCACCACCAAGTTTATTATGAAGCCAAACTGAAATTATTTTTTGGGTTTTTCTGAGTTTTTCGGTCTTATAGGTTATGAGAGTGTCCTAAATGTGACTTAACACTTAACTAAGGTGTCAAAACATACAAATTTCACTCTTATGGCTTGGTAACTGATTCCTTCAAGGCTTGATAAGGTTCTTATGAGAATCCTAAGGGTTACTTAGCTTGTCACTGATTAAAATAAGTCCTATCATGATTACTGTTATGCTTGGTAGTGCTTGAAGAAGGTTACTTATGTTATACTGGACAGTGAGTGTTTTTTTTTCTAATTTTTTACTCAGTGTCCCACCGTGATCGCCATTATGTTGGTGTCCCATGTTTTGATAGTTTGGAAAATAAAAAGACAAGGCAACATCAGAACCAATCTTTAGAGTTATAGGATCGAGTCCTCCTGCTCTCAGAGAGGGATCTCTCAAATTGTTTGTTTATTGAAAATTTTTATCTTGTGTGCTTTGAATATTGGTTTTGACTAGTTATTAAGTGCAGGTGTTTGTTTATTTGTTTGTTTGAATTGATACAGTAGAACATGAAAGGTCTAGGAAAGATAGATAGAAAGGGGAAATATCAGCTTCATTGGGCAATGGAGTCAAAAAGAGGTCATGAAAAACTTATCAATGGATGTGGGATATCAAAGGGAAAATCTAACTTGGCCGTAGGATCCTTTGGTTTTGGAATGAGATGGACATCAATGATTGGAAAGAGAATTTTAACTCTCAACAAAGGGAAATTGAAAACACTACTTGAACAATAAAGAGCTATTTGATAGACAAGTCTAACCATGAATTCTACAAATCACACTTCAAGCAAATAATGACTTCAAAACAACTTTTAAAATGAAATCTAAGATTCGGGGAACACACTATTTCCTCAAATATTTTATTTCAAATGACTTAGAAAACATAAAATATTCACTGATAATTACGATCATAGAAGAGGGAACACCTAAATACATCTATGATCACAACTATAAAGACCTTTAAGCCAACTATTCAAGCAAGGACAAGGGGTAAGATCAGAATAGAACTCCTTGACTTACTGTAAACAAAGAAACTTCAAAGGGAGACTTCAATAACAGTCTTTAAGTGGCTGCAGACAAGCAGGGAGAACCATAAATCATGCTGAAACCAACTATTCAAACTATTAATGAAATAAACAATCATGAGGAATAAAGAGAGAGATTAAAGACTCTAAAATACCTCAGCAGAAGAAAACATAAAACAGTGAAGGATAAACAGGTCTAAGGTGCTTCCAAGAGTCATTTCTTAGCCTAAAACTTTCATCCTACTATAGTAAGAATTTATGGAATAAAATGAGAACAGGGGAAAACATTAAACAGTTTATAATACTTCACCAATAGCCAAGCTCATGGATCCAATGATAGAGCCTTCCCAAGAACAAGCATGCAACAACATCCTCAAGGCTTCCAAGACTTCAGTTTCTTCTTCAACTTCAACAACCTATGTATTATTTCAGAGAGTTTCAATATTACAGCAAGTGATCAACCAACCAACAACCTCTCATCTTCTATAGAAGTATTTATAGAAGAATGAGGAGGTGAGATCTGATAAAAGATCTCCCAATATAATTAATACAGTCTTAATGGCTTCTCGGCCTTTGAGGGGCTTAATGGAGAAGTATACAGATGTTTTGTCTGTATTAATTGTTTTACATTTAAGATTAAGCTCAGTGGGAGCTTTTGTTGACTTTTGAGGCTCTGTGTTATGTTATAGTATCTTTGCAGATATTTTATATTAGCTTCTTTGATTCGAAATAACTATTTAGCTGTAAAGGGCAGATGTGCTCTATTATGGTCATTACTCGGCCTTTATTTGAATGTTGTGAAGTCACAGGTGGCCATCTAGTAGCCGAGAGGAATTAATTTTCCCCTGATGTGGCGGTGGAGGCATCCTTTGTCTAATAAATATCTTTGATTTGTCTTTAACTATGTTTAATTCAATGGGTAAGGCCTTTGATAATCGACTTTTAGCCGTAATCCATTAAACTATATAATCCATGTTTAATCCTTCTTTTCTGTTGTGTTTTGGTCTTCAACACTGATACTCTTTGATTTGATTTAATTCTTTGTGTCTTGTTGATGTGCAGGTATGTACAAAGTCCACATGGAATCAATGCCCATGAGTCATCGATGAAATGTGAAATTGAACCCTATATCTGGCTTTCCTTTTAATGAATGAAAGTCTGGAGGATCGTCACCCTTGGCATTTAATTTCTTTTTGAAACATTTGAAAACCCTTTTAAATCCTGCAAAATAAAAAAGCAATTAAGAAATCATACATTATTGGGTTTTAACTGCTTCAGAGGGTGTGGGGAGGAGCGTGGCCATTGGATGGAAACATCCAACGGTTGGGATATGTTTGCAGAGTTTAAAGAAGAGCAGAGGGAGAAAATAAGTTGAAACCGTTGATTGCGCAGAGATCGACGGCCAGGATTGGTCGTGACTACATAAAGTGAGTGAGTCACTTTTCTTGGAAAATGGAAGAAATACGAAGAAATATGGTTAAAACCTTTATTTCAGAAGAAAATGTATTGAAAATAGCCTTCGGGAGTTTGGGATAGTCGTGGGCCGTCGGATGAGATCGGCCCATGAGATTAACGGTGGAGATCATCCGTTAATATCCTTTGGCGAGGGTGGAGGGCGATATGTAAAAGGAGGTTCAGATCTGAACCGTTGATCTGCAGAGATCAACGGTGGAGGGCGCGCGTGATAGCATGCAAAAGAAAAAGAAGGAAGGTGGTTTCGATGGAAAAATAGTGGTTTTTGCACAGCAAAAGGGTGGGTAGGCAGTTTTTCCTTTTCGAATGCGATATGCGTCCCCGCCCGACACGTGGCCTCAGAAAACCACCTATATCATGTAATTTTTAAGAATTATCCTCCATGTTTGAAGTTGAATGACTCGGGATGTGGGCTGTCAGATCAAGGGTCTCAGATCTGACGGTGGAAAAGAGAACGCGATATGAGGTAGGTGCGCAAGCGGTAGCTGGGTGGGCGGTTTCATTCTGGGCCATTAGATCTGAGATGAACGGCAGATATTAGCTCTGGAGGGAGGCAGGACCCACAGGGGTCGAGCTCGGTGGGGTTAATATGAGCCGTTGGATTACGAAAGATCAACAACAAAGATTTCACCTGAGGATGGAATGAAATAATGAAATGGCGGAGGAAGGGTAAATAAGTGCCGTCTATCTACAGAGATAGACGTTCGGGATTGGTCGAAAAACATTTATGAGCGGGGTGCATGAATTTAACCCAAAGTTGTGAGATGCGATCTAGACCGTCTAATCTAGACACGTGGGCAGTCCAGATGCAATCGGAGGTTTGCAATCGGCGGGGCAATGGGCATGGAGGGCGCCGGAGCAATTGATTGTGGGCCGTCAATCTAGAGATCAAATCGACGGTGGGGAGTGAATCAGAGGGATTCGAAAAGCGGAAGAAAGACTTGTGAGGTTCTAATGCGCTTAATTATGGACAATTGATCTGCAGATCAGATCGATGGCAGAGAACTCATCGGAGTTTAATCAATCAGGGGTGGCGTTATGTTAACACGCTTCGAAAAAATTTTGCGATGCGATTGTGCATTGATCTTTGATTTGCTTAATATCAATGGTCAGCATCATTCAAAACATTGCACTGGCAGAAAAACCTTTTCAACATGAAAAACCCAAAATTTTAATGTAATACAAAGTTTTGGCTGTAAGGCGGGTTTATATATATGAGTTTGGTTCCTATTGCGGGGCCGCTGGTCTATAAGGAAAGCCATAGGCCTAGGGCTTAGTATATATGAGAGTCAATCGGGATCAGATGCTCGGGCCGGTCTTTCAATCTACCCATTTCGTTTTCCTCTGATGCAATTAGCGCTTCGGGACTTCAACACTTGGTCCCGGGTTGTAGGTTTATATATGAAGTGAAGCAGAGGGGGGGCAGAGTTTATACAAAGGGGTTTAATCGCATCGGAAGTTTTGATGCGGGTCTATTTCAATCTACCCATTTTTCAATAAGAATCATCGTGTAGGTGCATTTAGACCAAAACTTAAGATAAAAGGGTTTTTTGACCTAACAAAATAAAATATCAATCGGACAGGGTTTATTCATTAGTTTGAGCGCCCGACTGCAGGCCTTTGGTCTTGTGAAGCAGCAAAAGGACTGGGGCTCATATATAACAGAGCTAATCACACCGGAGGCTTTTATGAAAGCCAAAGACTTGCACTCACCGATTACTTCTGATGTGATAAGCACTTGATGGGATTAGCGCCTGGTTCTAGGGTGTGGGCATATGTGGGGAAGTGGTTTTAGGCTTAGCCCAAGGGGGCTTAAACCCATAGTCAAAACACATATTTTTATGAATTTTTTCAAAACTTTTGATGGATTTGGGAGTCTCGGTATAGTTTAAAAATGAGTTTTAAACTATGTAAAAATGATTTTGATGAAGGGAAAATGGGAATAATGAAAAATAGAGGAAAATGATGGGGAAAATGAGAGTAAAAATGAAGGTTAGTATGTAGTGAAGGAAGGGGAAAAATGGTGATTTTGCAACAGTCTTTTCTCATGAAATCAACAGAATTTCTGAGTGTGAAATGGAAACGACAGTGAAGATTTAGATCAATGACCAAACGCCTTCATGATTCTTCAAGAGATAACACTTTTTGCAATAAAATTTGTTCCTTGAAGGCTCCAAAAAAAATTTAGCCACCTTTTGGTATAAAAAATTTTATAGGTGGATAACAGGGGTTTTGGAGTCGCCAGATGGATGATTTCAAATGTTTTAAGATGATTTGTTGTCCACCATCAATAATTAACTACCAATTTAAGGATGTTGTGGGTTTTCTGAGCTCTAAGGATGTATAAGATGTAATTCACTCAGAATTCCCCAGTGGAGTCGCCATTATACTGGGATCCTATGATTTGGAAGATTGGCATACCAAATGACAAGGCAACATCAGAACCACTTTGGAATCCTAGGATCTAACCCTCCTAGATTCAGAGAGGGATGTCTCTATATGTTTTTTTAGAATGATATGCGTATAGGCTCATGATATGGTATTAGGCTAGTTATGAAGTACAAGGGATTTTTGTTTGTTTTTGGTTGGGGATCATTAACTGAGAAGGTCATGTGAAGTGAAGGAGGAAATAAGTGGAAGGATGTTTTAGCATGGGAAGATAGGTCAAAAACAGTGCTAAACCATTGGGCTATGGAGTCATAAAAGGCTTTACTTGCACAACAACTATTCAAGGGTTTTCATAGGGAAATTCATCTATATCAAAATATCTTTTAAGTTGAGTTTGTGGTATGGAACATAAAGAAGTGTGGTGAAAGAAGCAACATGTAAGAAAACAAAGGGTAGCCTAAGATCAGGTAAGGACTTTTAACCTATCCTTCTTTTGACATACTCTTTAGAATAAAGAATTTAAGATGAACATAAAAAGTACCCTAAGATCAAGTAAGGACTTTTAACCTAGCCTGCTTTTGGCATACTCTCAAGGGAAATCTTCAAAACAGTTGTTTAAGACTAAACAAGGGACAGGGCTTACCATAAACTTCCTTGATTAAGACTCTACTTAGCATGCAGTGAAAATATCATTTAGGAACAACATCTCAAGTTCTACTCAGCAATACATGGGCTCACCAACATTCCTTAACTGGTTATACCATATTGAAACCATTCCCAAACACACATTTAGAAGAAAACATGAAGATAAAGCTTATCAGTGAGAGATAGTGTACTTTGCAGTAAATCCTACTCTATATTTTTTGTTCTTTATCAGAGAAAATGGATAGTATGGAAACATAAGGAAAATAACAGTTATAGTAAGAAAAATATCACCAATGATTTAGATTAGGATCCAGTGAATCTGCTTGTCTATTGATGTGCAAAACCAGTTAAATACTTTAATTCCAATAGATTTTACAGTCCAATACTTCTCTTCCCATCCTACTATATTACAACTACTCAGCAACTCTTACTCAATAACAGTTCGACAATTAATAATTTTCCAACCCTTTACAATGGATTTTCTGTGAATACATATAGGTGCAAAAAGGAATAGTGCTGCAGAAAATGGTAATAAATATTAATTAAGATAGAGTGGGAGAGGTATTCGAATGCCCATTCTACTTAATAATCATAGAATTAACTTTTTGTATGACTTCAGCTACTTTTAGTTCAATCTGAAACCAACTAGCAGGCTCGTAATAACTCTGAGGCCTATCCTTTGAAGCTAACTTGGTTTGAAGTACCATGTTTGACCTCTATGACAAGTAAACTGTCATTTTTTGGGTTTTGTAGCCCCATGTTTGCTTAATAATTGTTCTGACAATTTCAAGAGGGTTTTTCAACAAGATGGTTTTCAAGGTGTCTTTGAAAGGAAAAGTAGAATATCGGTGTCCTTACAGGTCTTTGAGAAGTAATTGGCCTCGATGATGTGACCTTTGGAGGCTTTTCTTCTGCTGATCTGTGTGTTTAGGCCTTTAAATTCTGATTGGGCCCTTAATTATGCCTTTAGGCCTTCTTCGATCATATTTTTCTTTAAAACTAGGTCTTCATCTTCAATATGTGGGTTAAGCTTTTAATTCGCGTGGCTTATTCTTTAACCGCTGTCCTTTTTGGTCTTCACTTTAATCCTTTTGTGGTGCACAGGTGGCTTTAACTGGCGCTAGATGGTTTTTTTATTCACTAGTGTTCATGAGACACTGATAAACAGTAATAATAAACCCTGAATATCGCTTTTTGCATGTCCGGAACCCAAAAATCGGATATTTGGCTGGAGGAGAGCATGCGATATTAAACCACCATTTAAAACCTGCACACAACAAAAAACATTAAGAAATCATGTGTTTTGTGGCTTGACTGCTTCAGATGGCTCAGGGAGGGGTTATGGAGTAGTGAGGAGGCAAGGTGAATGCAGCGGGGAAGGGTTTCTTGGTGCAAAACCACGAAAACCAGGGTTCAAACTGAGTTTGGCACGAATAACTGGAAAAGCGGTTTCAGGGAATACCGGAGGTGGTATTCACATGGGTCATGGGAGGTAAGTGGTAATGGGATAAATGAACGCAATACGGCTTAAGTGCCAACACACGTCCCCCACAAAACCACCTAGTTCATTTGCAAATAGCTCATTTGGGTCTTTTAGCATTTTGGGTGCGAAACGGGTTATGAGTTGTTTGATCCAGGGGTTCCAGATCTATGGTGCAAAGTGAACGTGACACACGGAGCTGTGTGGTCAGGTGGGACCAGCGGTGACGTCATTTCTTTTGTCGGGTAGCGAAATGTTATATGCGTGGGGTGAGAATTGGTTGGGTGGAGTTAAAATGTGAGAATCAATGGGAGCCGTCAGATCTGAGAGATCAACGGTGGAGATCGAACGGGGGTACGATGAAAGACCCCAGTGTGGTTGGGTGGGACCAGCGGGATTATATGGAAAATTGAAAGAAAATACACATAGCGGGGTACTTTAGGTACGGATGGGTTTGTGGGCTGAGTGCCCCCGTAGTAAATATGGACCGTTGGATCAAGATCTACTGTGGTCAAATGAGTCAACTACGGCGGCACTCTTATAGTTAATCTGTGTGTAGAAAGTGCCCGCCGGTGAAAAGAAGGGGAATCAATGTGGGCCGTCGGATCTGTGAGATGGACGGCAAAGATCAACTTCGCAGGATCAGAAATCATCGGAGGAGAAGGTCTAGGGAGGAGGAATTTGGAAGTTGCAATGGCCGATGGAGGAGAGAAATTGCGATAGTGCAACAGAGCGAGAGTCATTGGATTGGGGAGAGATCAACGACTAGGATTACATCGGTAGGAATGGAAGTGGGAGCGAGGAAAGGGCGATGCGCTGATGCGATGGAGCGCAGACCATCCGATCTAGATTAGATCAATGGTGGAGATTAAAATGGGGCATTGGCCATCGGCAAAAGAAAAGGCAAGGGGAGAGAAGAAACGGGGAACTACGTCGATGTGATGGAGCGCAGAGTGTGATGACTGTCAAATCTTGGGAAATGGATGGTCTCGATCTCATTGGAATATCGGCCATTGGCGAAAATAGAAAACGAAAGTGGGAACTTGGAATCATCGAAGTGCGACCGCCGATGGGCTTTAGCGCTTGGTCGCGGAGCCAGTCCTATGGTGGAAAATGGATCTAGGGCTTAAGCAAAAAGTGCTTAAAGCCTAAAGGTTAAAATGAGGGTTTTTAAGCTGAAAATGAAGGTTTTTGAGGATTTTTCGATTTTTCGATAAGGAGAAAAAAGGGTTTTAAACCAGAATAAAGGGATTTTATCAGGTTCAAAGGGGATTTTGAGGGAAAATAAAGGGTAAAAATGGAAAAATGGGTGAAATTAAGGGGTTTTTAGAGAGATTTTCCAAAGGAAAAATTGATGGAAAATGGGTCTGAAACAGTCTTTTCTTTGGGACAGCAGGGCTTCTTTGAGGGAATTTTGTGGAAACAATAGTGAAGATTACTCTTAAGTCAGAAAACACCAAAAGGCTTCAAGAATGAGTAGTTTTCTATGAAAATAATCTCTTGAAGGTTCATACAACAAATTTAGCCATCATCTGCTGCAGCAAAGTTTATTGATGGATAACACCTCGATTCCAACTCTGAATCAACCTGGATCAACTTTTAGTCCTGGGGGGGGGGGGGATTTATCCATCATAAGGACAACCTGTTGCACCTCAATCATAGTCGCACATTCAGTTTGGCCCAAATATTTTGCAACCAGGACAACCCTTTGGTCCTTCTCCAGGTCAACCTAGTCATCAGGGACAACCTGGTCCGTCGCAACCATCAAGCCAACCTTTCCCACAAGGTCAACCTGGTGGCCCTCAACAACCATTTCAACAGCCGGTCCAACCAGCTCAGCAACCATTGCAACCTTCCCACTAGCAGATTCCTTCGTTTCCACAACCGGTTTTACCTGTTTACCCTACTCAGCAGCCTGCTCAACCTGCTCCTCAAGGTCAACCTGCGCAGCCACAGGGTGCCTATTACCCTCAAGTTTCCTATCAACCGATATATAGCAAAACCCAGATTCTATACCCTCAAAATCAACCAGTATATGGTGCACCTCAAATTCCTTACCCTCAAAATCAACCTGTGTATCAGCAACCTCAAAGTCATACTTACATTCCGCAGCAGAATCCTTATGCTACTCAGCAAGGACCTTAATGGTCTGCTTTGACTCAATATCCTGGTCCTCAATCCCAGTATCAATCGAATTATCCTATTTTTAATCCCTATGATCTAAGTCCTTCAGGACAAAATATATGGGGACAGAATCCCGCTCAGACTGGGTGGAATGTACATATAGGTCCTTATCAAATACCTCCGATGACTTTCAATACTCAGTTACCGTTTCTTGCTACATTGGAATTACCCAATGTGTCGAATTTGAAAAATTATCATATTCTTCATAATCCATATTGGCCTCCAGTTGTGACCAAGATTCCTATTGATTGTTCAAAATTTGATGGTAAACCTGGTGAAGCCCCAAAATGCATGTGATGAATTACCACTTGTGGTGTTCTAATAACTCTTGGGTTGACGATTCTATTCATCTCCATCTTTTCTAACGAACTCTTACTGGTGTCACTGCAAAGTGTTACATTGAGCTGTCTCGTGAAGTTTTCCAAGATTTCAATTATTTGGCCATGGCGTTCCTTACACATTTTCAGTTACCGATCCGCTATGAGACCAGGACGCATCTCCTCACTTCATTGAAACAGGATCGAGCTACTCATATCTCGAATCATATTCATCAGTGGCAGCATCGTCGTCGCATGATCAAATTTGATATTCCTGATCATCTTCTGACTCATTGGTTCACTACCTCCTTTGTCAATCAGATTGCCAAAGACATTGCTATGGGGGCATTTGTAATAGAGGAACAAGCCATTGTTTATGCCCAGTACCTTGATCTCATGTACTCTCAGTCTGGCACATTATATGATATCTTGCCTAATGCTCCTCAACCTGGAACTTCTAAACTGCCAACGACTCCATCCTTTGATGGTATTATTGGTTCTGTATCACAGACTTCTCCGAAGTATCCTTCATCTAACTCTGGGAAGCAGAAGTCTACTTCTTCCAATAATGTAGCTTATCAGTCAACTTCGAATTCTGGCACACCGACAGAAGTGAATTTTTTTTAGGCCAATCCTATAGATAACACTTCCAAAGGTAAAAACAAGGGTAAAGCTAAGGCCAAAGTCGATGCCGCAAAACATAATTCTTTGAAACCTCGTTCTGCTGATAGTTATCAACACAAACCGAAGTATCCTTATTTGATTTGCGATGATGAGAACTTCATCAGGGACTATCCTCGATGGTCTGAAGTGAGTCAATTTCTTGAAATCACCCAAGGAGCTTCGGCCATTCTCAAATAACCTTTCCCTCAGTAGACTCAGATGGTAGAGCACCCTTAGTCCTCTGCTCCATCTGGTTTGCAAGTGTTCATGATGAACGGTTTTGCACCCGTTTCTATTGCTACTCGATCGAAAGATTATTTTGGTTCACGTCAGGAAGCAAGGAAAGAGATCACTGATGGTCCTACTCCTCCTCCTATTTCTAGCCCTCTTGAGATTGAACAGCCTAGCACTGAATCCGTTGTGCGACCACCTTCCAAAGGTGTGATGCGCAAGTCTTTGTATAATCGCAATGCCCGTGCCACTCAGCATTATAGTATTGTTGAGGATTTCTCTTAGGTGCCATCCTCAATTTCTGCGTTATAAGTACTTCAGAGTTGTCCTTCACAATGGAATGCTTTTCTATCTGCGATAAGTGGGATTGATCCTGCCGATACTAGCTTGCTTTCTTTCGATTTAGAGAATTTTGTCCCGCGACTCCCACACCAAATTGCGCTCATCATTCAAGTTGGTATAAATGATTTGAATATTCACCAAGCCATCATGGACGAGGGTACATCTACCTATGTTATTTCATCTACTTTTTGGAAAGCCATTGGTTCTCCAGCTCTTACCTCATCACCCAATGCCCTTGAAGCATTTGATGGAAGAGAATCTAAACCTCTTGGTGTTCTCGCTAGTTTACCGATCACGTTATAAGGGAAGACAGTCAATGTCGAGGTCGAAGCCATTAATGAAAAACTCAATTATAATCTTCTCCTTAGTAGCATTTGGACTCACGCCATGCTGTGTGTTCCATCCACTCTCTTTCGTGTTTTGAAGTTCCCGCATGAAGGAAAGAGTATTACTGTTGATCAATTGTCATTTTTCACTTCTTCTTCCAAGAAAAATGTTCCGTATGTGGAAAATATTCCTACTCCCTACGAGAGCGTAGGACCAGGCCTTTTCAAGGATCCTACCCTCATGGGCATTTTCCCTCTTCCACCGTTGAATACTATTCGGGTCAACATGATTTCTCGAATCGATGACCCTTGGGTTATCTCTTCTCCTGAACAGATCGATTCATTTGGGGATTCGATGCCATTGAGTCCGATTGAAATTGATTATTGTGAACTCATTGCTACATTGGACACTCCGTCCTTTGATTCTGCTCCTTCGAGCATGACGCTTGACATCTATTCTCAATTCCCTTGGCTTGGTGATTTTGATTCACCAGATCCTTTGAAAGAAGTGTTTCCTTCCGATGAGGCTATCGTGGAAACCCTGTCTCTCGATGATCTGTTGTGGGATGATGGTCATCATTGTTCCTCGTTTCTACCAAGCATCAGAGCCATGTCTACCTATCTTGAGCATTTTGCCTCTCAGTTTCCTTCTCCTCCGCTTCAAACACCTGTTCAAGTCCATGAATTTTTTTTGTAAGGTAACTTGAGTAACATCACTCAGACGATGCATATCGACATTTCCATTAAATCGGGAATCGTCGAGAACATCCATATTGGGGTTACTTGTTCTTCGGATGAAATACAAGTTTATACTAGCCTTTTTCGAGAATTCCATGATGTATTTTCATGGTCCTACGAATAAATTCCCGGCATTGATCCTAGCATCATGGTACATGAGATTCATACTTACCCCAGTTTGAAACCTATTCGTCAGCGTCTTCGTCTGGTGCATCCTAGGAAAGTTGCTACCATTAAGGCTGAAGTGGAAAACTTCTCAAAGCTAGTTTCATTTATCTGATTCCCTTGACAGAATGGTTTTTTAATATTGTTCATGTAGACAAGAAACAGGGCACTATTCATGTCTTTGTTGACTATCGTGATATCAATTGGGCTTTTCCTAAGGATAATTATCCTACTCCTTTCATCGATCAAATCATTGTTGACTGTGCCGGGAGTGAGATCTTTTCCCTTATGGACGGTTTTTCAGGTTATAATCAAATCAACATTCTCCTGACTTATCAACATAAAACTACCTTCATCTGTCCTTGGGGTACCTTTGCATATAAGAAGCTTCCCTTTGGTTTGAATAATTTTGGGGCCACATTTCAGCGCGGGATGTCTTATGCCTTTCATGATATTCGTCACATCGTTCAACCTTATCTGTATGAACTTTCGGCTCATTAATCTAAGCGTAGGGATCATCCTGACCATCTTCGTCAGATTTTTCTTTGTTGTAGGCACTATAAAATTCGGCTTAATCCGCACAAGTGTGTTTCTGCGTCGATTATGGTATACTCTTGGGGTTTATCATTTCCAAATACGGGATTCACCTGGATCCTCTTAAGGTTGAGGTTATTATCAATCTCCCCTATCATTCCTCATTGCATCAGTTGCAGAGTGTACAAGGGAAAGCTAATTTTCTTCATCGTTTTATACCTAACTATGCCGAAGTAGCTAAAGGGTTCACATGATTTTTAAAGCAAGGAATTCCGTTTTACTGGGATGAGATCGCTCAGAAATATTTCGATGCATTGAAAAAATTGTTGGTCAATGCTCCTCTCCTTCGCCCTCCAGATTATCATCATGATTTTTCCCTTTATTTGGCTGCCGCTTTTAGCACAATTTCCATGGTTTTGGTACAAGACAATGATGACGGTCATGAGAATGTTATTTATTACGTGTCTCATAACCTTCTCGACCCTGAAATGCATTATGCCCACGTCGAGAAGTTAGCGTTTGTCGTCGTTCAAGCTGTTCAACATTTTCGTCATTATATTCTTTTGCGTACAATGACGGTGATTACTGAATGCAACCCCATGACCTACATATTATCTCGACAATTTCTGGGGGGAAAATACTCAAAGTGGATTGTCATTCTCCAAGATTTTGATTTGGAATTTAATACTGCCAAATCTACGAAATCATTGGTCTTTGTTGATTTACTTTGTTCTCTCCCTTCCGACTTCACTCCTTCTCGTTCTGAGGACGTCATTCCAGACGATTCTCTTTTCTTGATTAACACCCTCAATCCATGGTACCATGATATCATCATCTATCTCCAAAATTCATCTTTTAGATCTGAGTTGAAGAAGGATGCCCACCAATGCATCCGCCATCAGTCGCAACCTTATCGTATAGTTGGAGGTACTCTCTATCGTATTGGAGTTGATTCCATACTCTGGTGATGTTTGACGCTCGAGGAAGCTGAGAAAGCTCTAAATGATTGTCATAGTGGCACCTATGGTGGTCACATGTCTGGTTATGCTACTGCACAGAAGATTCTTCGTGCTGGTTATTTTTGGCCTTCTATTTTCAAAGACTGTATTGTCGCAGTTCGTAAATGCCATGATTACCAAATTTATCAATACAAGTTGCATGGGCCACTCGTTCCTCTTCATCTTGTCATTATCGTTGGTCCCTTTGCAAAGTGGGGCATCAATTTTATGATGTGTAACCCTCACTCGGCCAGGGGGCATGCTTATATTATTGTAGCCATGGACTACCTCACCAAATGGGCCGAAGAAATGCCTACACTTGCCGATAACAGTAAGATATCTACTCAGTTCATGCTCAATCACATTATTTCTAGGTTTGGTGTCCCTCAAGCCATCATTACCAATCATGGTTCCCATTTTCGGCATTATATGGTGGCGGAGTTGACTTCTAAGTTGGGTCTGCGTCACGACAGCTAAATGTCGTACTACCCTCAAGCCAATGGCCAGGTTGAAGTTGTGAACAAAGTTCTTGTCACGATGCTTCAATGTACAATTGGGATCCACAAATCAAATTGGCATATCATTTTATTTTCGGCTCTTTGGGCATACCGAACCTCAGCTAAGAACGCAACTAGGTTCACTCCTTTCCAGTTGGTTTATGTCCTGGAAGCTACTCTTCCGATTGAATGTGAAAAACCTTCACTCAAGTTGGTTGTTGAATTACTTCTGAATACATTGCCAGAAGAAGAGTGTCTCCTTTATTTAGAAATTTTGGATGAAACCCTCTGCTTTGTTGCTCTCGTTATTGAAGCACATAAAAAGTGGGTCAGAGCTCATTTTGATCAGTCAGTTTCCCCTCGTTCTTTCGTTGAAGGAGATCTCGTCCTCCTGTATGACCAAGCTCGTGATAAGTTGGGGGCAGGAAAATTTCAACCTATGTGGCATGGGCCCTACATTGTTAAACGTGTGTTGCGGAATGGGGCCTATGTGCTAATTGACTACGAAGGTCATCCTATTTAACATCCCAAAAATGTGTTGTATCTCAAAAAATATTATGCATGAGTCATTCATGCGTAATAGGTGTACATTGGTGTTGTTTTCATTTTTTGTACATGTTTTCTGGTTTGGTGTGCTTTGTGAGCGTTTTCCTGCTTATTGGGTCTTTATTATTATGCAAATGTCTATTACCCCTTATGTCGGTTTCGCGAATGGTGTTTCCCGCAGTACTAGGAATTTGTCTTCGGCAGCTTGGGTAATTTATGATCCTGCTGGTGAGTTGATATATCTGCAAGGTATTTGTCTAGGAAAAACTACAAAAAATGTCACTGAATATAGCTTTTTCATTGAGCTATTAACTGAGGAAATCAACCTCGGCATATGCACATTGCTTGTAAATCTAGATTCACGGCTTGTCATTTTGCAACTCAATAGTCATTATTCAGTTAGAAATCCGCACAATCTGAATTTGTATTTATGTATTCACTTGTTGGAAAGAAATTTTTATTTTATTACCTATCAACATATTCCTAGACAAATGAACACATTAACTGATACAGTGGCTAACATTGCATTAGATATACATTTTCATAATTTGTAAAAGCATCATCATATGTGAAAGATCCATGTAGAGGAATAGATGTATATATATCTATATATATATATATATATATATATATATATATATATATATATATATATATATATATATATATATATAGATCGTATGTTTGCAACCATCTGCATCATAACTTAAAAAAATACATGTGTGTTTCTGTTACATCCCAAGACATCATGTCTCTCAAAATATGCAGATAAAATAAAACCTAGGTGTCTAATTAGCATGGGGCTAATGATAACATGTCACGGCCCATACTAGTCGCTTCAGCGAGAAATGAATTCTGCTGGGCACCCCTACGGTATGTATCTGGTAGGCGCGAGGAACATCATCAAAACGTGCATAATCTGGGACTCCTCGTGTGATCCCCTCCAGGTTGCGCACTATCTCATCTTCCTTGCCGCCCTCGCCTTGAGGGTCGAAATTGCAAGGGATTCGCCTAGCTATCGGTGACATGCCGGCAGGTCTCTCTGGGCCAACATTTGCAATTACATGGATTTAATGTCAGAACATGCATAAATAAAAAAACCATAATACTCATAAAACTTAAAAAATGAGTCTCACCTAAATCTTCATCCCAATCTTCTCCCTCCGGGAGTGGGAGGTCTGGATCATCAGTGAAATATGTACAGGAATAGGGCCAATCCTCCACGACAATCAATTATTGTCGGAGCCAATCAAAGAATTCCAGTCTCTAGGACATCTATTGACCGCCCCCTGCCCTTGGCATCAAAGCTACCCATTGAGCCATCTGTGGTTCTCTCATTGGTGATGTCGGGACTATAACCTCCTGTCACTGAAAAATTGGTACTCGTTCCAAGAAGAAAGATACCAGAATAGATCCATAACCAAATTGTTTCAGTTTGGTCTTCTTGCATTTGGTTAGTTGGCGCTTCATGCTTATGGTCACGGCCTCTGCCCAATTGTAGATGGTCGGTGCCATGCAGTCTATAGCAAGAAGCAACTGTGTCTTTGTTGCTTCTTGTGATGCTTGTGATCCTGCAGCCCGTGTGATGGTATGCGGCACCACATGTAGTGTCTAATTTGGGATAGTTTGTATATCAAATTTCCCACTACCTGATCCCTTTCGTGCTCCTGGACATACCATGTCTATCACCATGGTCATGTTTTCCATGCAGGTCTGGGTGCCAGTTAGGATTGGTGTTGCTCCCCTCCACGATAATCCTGTGATGAAATACACGTTAGAGATATAAATCTCAATTTCTTGATCCCGAAAGATGAACTTCTCTTGAATTTCGTCCCAAATGCTAACCAGATACTATAATAACTCTAGTTGGGCTTGGAGACATGGTGTTAGGAAGAATTTTTTCAGACCACAATTTCTGAGAGCTTCCATGACTCTCTCATTTTCCATGGCTAGCTCATCTTCTTTGCTATGTTCTTGTTCTTTCCATTCAATAACCATTTTTCCTCTTTCTACCTGCAAACACATTCATATGAGTGTATTAGTCAATTTTGACCCTTAAATATGTAAACAATTGGGGTCTTTTATCTGCATTCTGCCTAGAAATGGTTTGCACTGTTGGCACAACTATTTCCTAAATAGTCATGCCAATGGGCGTGCCCTAGTGTAAAAAATCGGGCGGTCGGCGCGACTTCGTGCTCAAAACCCGCGCCAACCGTGAAGCCCTAATTTTTACATTTCCTCCCCCAAAATTCAAAATTGACAATTGCAGGAAGCAAGAAATGACTTCAAATAATGAGAGGGATCTTGGCTCTTACCTGGAGTTGACAGATTTTCGATTGATCTGTTGTATTGGCCGCTATTGTTGCTGCAAGGTTTCACAGCGAAATGGGTAACTATTGCTCCACAAGAGGTAAAAGGTGAAAAGTGATTATTTTTACCATTTTTGGCATTTTATGACTTTTTCACAACCCTAATTAGATTTTAAGGCATGTTTTTTTATTATTTTACTATATTATTTTCGAGAAATGGTTTTTACACATGTATCTTGTGCAGCAATAGGTTTTTCATGCGACAATGATGAAGTAACGAGTTATATTTTATACTTTTTCGGACTCGGTAAAAACACGAAAAAGTCACTACTGGAGTCATATTTCAACTCTTTTCTGACTCTATAAAATTGACAATATTTTCAAGATTCTTGTCATTTTGAACTCGTCAAATGGCTGCGAAATGATATCTACCCAGTATACGTTTAACCCTTTTTCAGGCTGGAATGGATTATTTATGAAAAAGGAATACCTTAGCCTATCGTGACTAAGAGGTTCTCTCAGACATAGTTTTCTACCTTTTCGAATCTGTGAGACTACCTATGAAAAGGGACTTTTGGAGTTTTCTTTTTTTCCTTCTTTTCAAACTCTCTAAAACATGAAAATATGTCGAGTTCTTCCTTTGTCATACTCGTTCAACCCTGATGACATCGGACTTCGTCACCATGATGTTATTCGAGTTCCTCCTTCCTAGGGCTCGTAAAATGTATTAGGTTGGATTTGTCCGAAGGAAAAACTTACAGTGCAAGAATATGCTACCCCTTCAAGCTTGTTTTAAAAAATAATTGGGGTACTCGCCAGAAATGGTGGGGGAAAATGGTACTAAGTTTTAGTTATGTTGGCAGTATGTCGCTCTTGAACATGGCACTTGTCTGCATTTTTGTCGGGTTGGGGACATCTCATTTCGTAATTTTTGCCTTCATGGGTTTGGGTAATCCCTTTTGACCTCTCATATTCTCTTTTCCACTTCATCATGACCTCAGATCCTTTGATGTCAAATACTGCCAAATCTAGTGTCGTGGTGTTGATATGTTCAAGAGAAGTTTTCTCTGCAATTTTCAACCTTCCACTGATCTCCTGTTGGTCCTGATCCACTTTCATCATGTTCCTCTGTCTCGTGTCAATGTTGTGGGAAGAATTATGGCCCTCCTTCGACCAGGTCACTTCCTGTCGACTTCAGCTCATTATCCGGGAATTGGATCTAGAGACTCCCTTTTGGTACCTTGGAGCCTTCATGCCTCAATGGAAGGTTTTTCGCATTCGACGCAAGGTTCACATCATTGGCCTTCGATCGAGTGATTCTGCGGATGTTCGACATTAGATCATTTTTCACATTATATATATTATACCTTTTGAACCTTGAGGTTCATCGTCATCATTAGTGGTTTATCTCGCATCTGTTAACAGCTTTTATCATTGGCTAGTAATCAGATGATTTTCCTGCATGTTCGACTTCAACTCATATATTCGCATGCTAGAAATTGTACTTGTTCGGGTCGAGATGGAGTGTAAGACCTTGGGTTTTGTCTGATAAACTCTAGGTTGCGGATTTTTGTGGATTATTATGACTTATCGCATGAGTCTCTTGATTGGATGGCTGTGACCATACCTGAGTCTATTTATTGATCATTCCTGCTAGATGGTTGTGTCCATACCTTGGATCTCAGTTTTTATATACTCTATTATGGATCGTTGCGCCCATGCCACATGATTCATGTATCACAGATATCAGTTGTATTTTTAATTACAGGTCTTCCGACAGCAGTGTTTGGTTTGAACGCGTTCTCATAAAGCATTTCACCCCTCCCTCTCTCTCAGACTTCATACTTTAGGGGGCATCTGTTACACGGCATTTTGTCACTGTCCCTATAATCCACAACTCACACATTGGAGGGTCATTTCTGTGACCAATAAGTAGTGTCATGCTTTGAGAATACCATCCTTGCATCCCTTTTGATGAAATAAGCATTCTTCTTTTTGACATTTCCCTAAGCAAAGCTGTGAAAATCCCTATTTTTGCCTTGGCACGAGTAGCCTGTTACTCCCTCGCATCGACCAGGAAATTTAACACTGAGCCCACACCACTTGGCGCTCTGTGCGAGTTAGACATTTGTGCCAAGATGTTTATGGAATTTTTTTTTAAAATAGAGTCGTAGGTTCCATTCCAACCACCTCGGAGATGAGTCATTGGGAGTGGTTGAACTGAAAAAACCACGAACTCCTTCCTTTAGTTAGTAGTTTCCACCTCCCTTGGAACTCTCCTAAAGGATAGGACTCCCTCCAATCTTTGTAGGGATCCCAACCTCCTCCCTTTCCTCTATATAAGAAACTGTCTCTTTTAGTAGAAGCTAGCTAAACGGCTAAATAGCTGAACTAGGAGAATTATACTATAGCTAAGCTACTAGAGAAGATAGAGTAAGAAAGAATGTGTTGAGAGAGCTTGAGTCAATGACTTCTAAGAGAACTTGAGTCCGAATTCCCTGACCAACATTTGAGACATGCTTCTTCTGAACCCTGCTAAAGGAGACTGCGACGTCAAAGCATTGATTATACTCTTCCTTCTACTCATTAATATACATGACTACTGTTTGGTTCCACTATTGTGTTATGATGTTTATTTGATGTGATATGTTTAGCCCTCTTTGACTAGCTAATAGTTGTGAGTGAAACTATTCTATCGTATGATTTTCTTGTTCTTTTTCCTATGTGCAGGTATCTGAGCATGACAGCAAATAGATCGTCATTTGCCAAGGCAGTAGCAAGAGGCCACTACTCTTTCTGCAACATTGACAGTGTTGGTTAGAAGGTAGGTCAATCTACCATGTCTATTGTTCATTCATTAACTAGGAAGCAACACTTTAGCTTTTCCTTTTGTTACTAGACCCACCCTAGGGCTAGAGGGATCATCTTTGTCTGCATAGAGGATTTACCTTTATAACAAGATACATATTTTTTGCATTTTCCAAAAAATATCCTTAAGTGAAGAAACCTTTCCTCATATGTCTTTGAAAAGACAGTGATATCATCAAGATAAATGACTATAAACCTACCTACTTCATCTGCAAAGGCAATATCAATTTCTCTTTGGAATGTAACACTGTCATTCATTAGACCGAAAGGAATTTTCACATACATGAAGGTGCCCCATTTTGTAGTGAAGTTTGTTTTCACTTGGTCCTCTGGATGTACTAGAACCTGATTGTAACCAGAAAATCTGTCTAACAAATAAATTCTCCTAGATCCAACTAATCTTTGCAGGATATGATCAATCTTAGGCAAAGGACAGTTGTCATTTAGGGAAGCCTTATTGAGATTTCTAAAATCCACACACAGTCTAATTTCCCCAGTGTTTTTCCTAGTAGGAACTAAGTTTAATACCCATTTAGAACACCTCAATGGTACAATAATTTTGGCATCATATAGCTTTTTAACCTCTTTTTCAACTAGGGGAATAATCATTGGGTTGATTCTTCTAAGTTTATGTTTGAAATGTTTCTCATCTTCTTTTGTAGGAATTTTATGTTGTATAATTCTAGTGTCATAGGACTTTAGATCCTCATAACTCCAAGAAAATACATCGATGAATTCTTTGAAACGCTCCAAGTAATTTCGTTTTTCAGCAAAAGGAAAATATTTCTACAATTTAACTATTTTGGGCTCTTCTTTAGTTCCTATATTAAAATCTTATACTTCGTCTATAGTAGGTTCAAATTTAGTTTCTTAGCCACATCATTCAAATCAAATAATTCTTCTAAGGGAACTAACCCTCTAGGAAAAATATTATCCTTTAACTGCAAAATTTATAACTCTTCTTGATCTTTATCCAATTCATTCAATTCTTCATTATTTACAATATTATCTACCTTATTATCTACATCATAATCTATATCTATATTGGCACACTCAAATTCATCTTTTGACTGCAAAAAAATTCAATATGTTCATCATTACCAAATACTTTCTAGTATCTGATACTTTCTGGAACAACTGATCTATTTTTCACTTGGAATATGTACTTGTGAGTTGGATGATATAGCATTTTTTAAGTACTAGCTGAAGTGGCCAGACTATTAGCTAGGATAGTTTGACCCCTTGGAATTACAGATAATTCATACTCAGCAAAACACTCAAGGAAATCTAGAACAACATTTCTATAACCCCTTAACCTTGGATGTTTGTTGAATATTCCCCTTTGATTTGTTTTATTATGAGTTCAGAATCTCTATGAACTGAAACCCTTTCGGCACCTAACTCTTTTAAAAGTTGTAATCCTAGGATTAAGGCTTCATACTCAGCTATATTATTGGTACATTTAAAATTCAGTTTGTATGAATGTCAGTCTGATTTATTAGTTTGTCAATTTTGGAAATCCACACACCTACTCGTGATCCTTCCTTGCTTACAGCCCCATCAAAATCCATGTTCCTTAAAGGCACATTTTCTTCATCATGTTTTACCTTGTCTATTTTGATTTATTCAATCTCACACAAATCAATATATTTTTTGGGGATTTGGTCTTCTATGTCTCCATCATTATAAGGGATAAAATAATATAGATCGGAGTGGAATGAATACAAGGGATGATTGTTTGGCCTGTCTTTACTATTAACCATGTATTTCATTAGTTTTTCTCTATAAAGTCTTCTTGGTTTCCCAAACACAGCAATCGTAGCATAACTCATATCCAGTTGTGAGGTTCCCTACAATTTTTTCCCTCGGGATCTAGAAAGTAGAATTCCATACTTAGGAGGTATGTCTACTCCCACCACATCCATGACTAATATTTTGGCTAGGATTTGGGATAAAGTGACACACAAGTCTCTTATAAGACCAATACATCTTACCTTACTAGAATCAAATGAATATAAATCTTTGTAAGGACTTGTAATATCTAGTTCTAATTTTTCCATTATAGCCCAAGACATTAAATTATGTGAGGCACCAAAATCAATCATAGCATTGTGAACTATCATGAACCTTCAGACTAACACAAAATGGAGGAATAGATCCATCATGGGATTTACCTTCAACTTCAGGTCCAAATAACAATTCAATTTGATCATCATTAAGGTTCACAATATTTGTTCCTTCTTCTAAATTTCAAAGCCTTTATTACTTGGGTTATGTATGCATTCAAATCAATAAGGGGAATGGAAATTTTAACTTTAGCCAACTCATTTTCAGTTTTGAACGGATTTTGAGGCTTCTCAACTTCCTTGATATTCAGGTATGGTCTTTTGGTTTGAGGTTTTTTAGCTTCCTTGATACTCATATCAGATTTTTTGGGATTTTCTTTGTGAGAATCTTCTTTGGGCTTACTAGTGGAAGGACCATCAGATTGAGCTTTTCTAGAAACAATATTAGATTTTTTTGGATGGTATATCTATAATAATTTGAGGAGTATCAGTGTTTTTCTTTGGTGAATTATCAGCAGTTTTCCTACACCTCAAATTATATTTATGTAACTCCATAATATCATTCTGATATCCCTATTTATAGTCTTCTAATTTTGATGGACTGAATTTAGGTTGTGAAATTATGAATATTCTTATACTTCATGAGTTAAGAAAATAGGGTCATCATCATTAATTCCCATCAAATTTATCTAGTTTTCTTCAGTTTCTTTAGCTAATTCTCCTTCTTCTTTTACATAGTTTTCTTGAAAGGGAGGCCTAATTTCTTATTGTTGGTCATTTGTGCCTCTTTTCTCCCTTTGTTTACTATGAGGTGGGTTTCTCCTAAAGTTAGGATTCCTAATCTGAGGACCAGGTTTATTACTCTAGGAGGAGCTCTATCACCTATGTTTATTCTTTCCATCATCCTTTGCATAGCTATCACTAATGTATCTAATTTTTCATTAGAAGAAGAATTGGATGGATCCTATTTTATGGTAACTATTTTCTCAAATCTAAGTCTAGCCATTTTAGCTAATATATTTGATTCTACACTTAAAACATCCCTCTGCATTTCTTCCAAGGTAGTGGAGTTTCTTTCTCTAAGTTGATATGACATATCAGCATCAAAGCCATTTGGAAACTTAATCAAGGCTAATCCTTGAGGAGCTTTAATCATTGTTGGGATCACATTATAAATTTTATTAAACCTAGTGCAATAATATTACACACTTTCCCTAGGGGCTCTCCTAATGCTTCCAAATTCTGTAAAAAATTGGAGATGGTTTTTATTGACTTCCAATCTATTGAGAAAAGTTTGATGAAACGCAGTAAGGTCATTTATAGTAGCTATTGGTAAATATTTAAACCACCTCCTTACCTCTCCATTAAGGATTTGGGAAAAAATATTCAGCTTCACATCTTCTTCATCTACCTCCTGAAGGTCAAAACAGTCATTCATTTTATCTACATGTTATTGTGCAATAAATAACCCAGTGCGATTAAATTGAGGAATTATAGTTTGATAGTCTTGAGGCATATTATGTAATGGGGAAAGTAAAATCACTGGGGCATACCTAGTTTCCATGACTAGTATGTGAGGATGAAAAATAGATAAACTTGTAGGAGGTGTAGATGTGGGATGGATTAAAATAGTTTGAATTGTGGTTTGCAATGTTGATGGGGAGGTATGGAAACTTTTGAAGAGATGGAAGTAGCGGAAAAAAAATGAAAATATTGTGTGATGGGAGATGAAACAGAGAATGATAGGGATGAAAGTTCAACTGACTATTGGATGTAGGCTTTATGGACAGCCTGGTCTAGGTCTAAGACTAATACTTCTAATTTATCCAACTACTGGAGAGCTTGTTTGTCAAAATCCTACTCTTCTTATTAATGTTCAAATTTGTATGGTCCTAACACAGACTCATCAAAAATTGTTTCAGGTACAAAATTTTCAAACTTAGTTCTAAACAAATTGTGCTAAAAAGGTAGATCAAACTGAATTTTCTCTATTGTAACAAAGCTCTCAGGAAGAGAATTTGATCTCGGTGGAGGACCAATTTCTCAGGGTTATATAGGGTCTTGGGAGGTTTTGGATCTAGATTCACTCTAGTATGAATTATTTTAGGAGCCAGATCTATATAGTATTTAACACACAATTTCACTATGTATAAATATTTACAACCTCAAAACATTTAATTTTGAAAAATACATCTCAAGTGCACTAAAATAAAGTTTTTGAACCATGAAAAGAAATTTTCAAATGAAGATCTGTTCGTCCCCAGTACGTTCACCATGATGTTATCACTCCGTAATTTTTGAGGTTGAAAATTAAATCACAAAGGTAACCTTAGAACAACTTTGGAAACTGGGAATCTATCCCTTCCAGTTTCAAAGAGGGATATATCTTTATAATTTAGCTTTGTTTGATTGAAGGTATTAGGCTAGCTATTAAGGTTAGGTCTAGTATTTTTGTGTTCTTAGGTTGAAACTGTGAAGATGGGCCATTGGGAAAATGGAGTCACAGGTTTGGATTGATTAAATACATCTTTTACAAGCTAATCTTACAGGGCAGCGTAGGAAAATTCATTGGATCCTTTAAGATATGTGGTGTGGATGAGAAGAAAAGAATTAGAAATCCAATTAAAAATAGAGCAATTAAGAATTATGATTTTAATATTCAGTAGAAAACATAAAAATTACTCTTAATCCAAAGATAGAGTGTACATTTAAACATATTATGTAATTTATCTTCTTATAATAATTCAGATTTAAGAAAAACATATGATAATAGATATAAAACAAATTGCAAATATAGAGGCACTTCCCCAGTAAAATGACACAAGAATCCTGTAATGATTGCACTTCATAACTAAAAATTTGATCAATGGTGGCTTTGTGAGTTGCTTCCCAATACACGTCTTTCTTCACACAAGTCCCAACATGAATACTTTTAATTGTGAAGTACTTATACAAAATTATTACAAAATATCTTGACAATAGAGATCAAGATAGAATCCTAAAATATCTAGAAATTGTTTACAAAATATTACAAAAATGTAGGAATGGCTAAACTACTGAAAGTGTTGGCTGTATTGTTGAGGATGATTGTTGATGATTGGGCCTCCAAATCAGTTGTGTTGTTTGCCTTGATGTCAGGATATGAAAACATTTACTCAAGTAACTCACACATTTTTTCCCATCTATCTTCAGTTGGGATAGAAAATTTTATTATTTTTCTGTAGACCTCATCAACTTCTGAGTATTTCTGAAAGTGGGTTTGATTATAAATAGATGTCTTAGCTCATGACTGATGAAAAAATCATAATCAATGGCCTCCATGAATGCTTTCCATGTAATATGCCCCTTTATACCTGCAAATCTATATGTGTATTGGGAAATATTTTCTAGCTCTTCCTAGTAGTCATTCAAATTTATTAATTTGTCTCCTACATCAATTAGCTTTGGCAATCCTTTTATGTTTAGCACCTGCATCTTCCTGTGAAATATTTGAATGTTGGTATATAAATTTTGGCACTTATTCTCCCGCTAAAGCATGAGGTTCCTTTTGGTGTGCACCCTCTTCACTTCCAGTACGGTCTCTGTCCTCCCTTGAATTCCAAATTGTTCTAGTTCGTCTATATTTTTGGAATTCAAGAATTTGACGATGGTTGTTTCTTCCTCGGGCCTCTATCCCAAATCTGTTTTGGTCTGCTTTAATAATGTGTTGACCTCTATATCAACTCTTGTTGCTCAAAAATAATCTGAACGAAAGGCCATATCTTTGGGATGGCCTCATTTATTTATGTCCATATATCGTCTCTGGCTTGGGCCAGGGTATGAGCCATTATTGATTCACTATGTAACTGTTCAATTTTTAATGCAAACTGGTGGCTTTTCTGCAAATTTGGACACATAAGATTTATCAATTTTTAGCTTTTGTTCTGACATTATCTTTAGCTAAACTTGTAATCTCGCAATTTATTGCCCCTAAATATTTAGATTATCCATGGCTTTTTATTAATTCACTTGCAGATTCTGATGTCTATGTTGGATCAAAATTCAATGTAGATGCATCTAGAGTTATGGTCACTACATTCATAATTGTTGTGAGGGGAACTATGGCTAATTGTGTTGACTCCTGTTTATCTTTGAGCAGTTTCTCGAGATCCACATCATGTTGTGGATTTGGTTGTTTTATTCAATGATTAATTTGAACATGTACTCTTTCTCCTTATCCATCTCTCTGACATCCTTAGCTTGTGGATCCTCTATGGTAGGAAATCTCAGTCGTTTCCTTAATGCTGCTAGATTAGCATTTTTTCTTTTCACTGAAGTTTCTATTGCCTTCACATCATTGGGATTGTATCCTAGTTTGATCACCAAGTCTTCAAAATACTTGATCTTTGTATCCTTGGCTAAGGATGAATTTTTTTCCAATTTGATCTTTGTCTGTGTGTTGTTGACTGATACCTATAACCTAGAAGCTGACATGGCAGCATTGGTTAGAGTAGAATACATCATCTCACTTGATTGTTATTCATTTCCATTTGGTCAATTGGATGGATTTCCTTTGCATCAAATGAAAATACATGTTCTTGGTTGTCTATTGGTGTCCTTGGAGCTACCACTTGTGCCCCAGGGAATGAAATCTACATTTTACCTTGCATAGTGTCAAAGGCTGAAAGCAACCTCTGTTGTGATGTGGTTGTCTACTTCCATAACTGTGTATATGTTGAGGCTTTAAGCACCTCATTCCTTTACTTGATTACCTTGTACTTTGAAAAAATATTAGGCTCAGTAGTCTCTTGATCAAAATCAATTTTTTGTGAAGTTTCTAGAGGATCTTTATATGTGTATGAAGAAGGGGAGCCTGTGAAAATATCATCCTCCCATGTAGACACATGGGGGGTTTTCTTAATAATAGTTTCATGTTGTTTGTTCCCTGGTTGAAACATTGGTGCGGAATTTATTTTCTGCTTCTTTTTGTAGATTATGAACACCTTGGAACCAATTTATCTGACTGAGGATTCTTCTCTTATCCTTTTGTCATGATTTTCTTGTGTAGGAGTCTGAGATATTGTTGCGGAAATGACCTGTTCTTCAGCCTTTTGCAGTTTTTTCTCCTCCCATTGAGTTTGGTTCATGTATTTCTCTATTTATGGCCAAGGTGTGTGTATGTAGGGTGTTGTCTTTTGCTCCACTCTATGCTTTTAAATCAAACCAAAAGGGTCATAGGACCAAGTGAATCTTAGTTTGAAGTTAATTTTATTTAATATAAAATCAACTTGTTTACTATTTGTTCTTTTATTGCATACAAAAAGTCCAACTTGTGCTTTAATCTTAAATTGTGCCTTCTTCTTGGCTGCCACAAAATGCATGTCATCCATATGGATCATTTGTCTAATTTACTCTAATGAGAAAATTCTCATAGGTACAAACTTTGGCAGCTTATAGGGTGGAAATTTACACCCATAGATACTAATCTCTGTGTATTTTTGGCATAAATACCAGTCACCTGTCTTTACATGATTTCTTAGATGTAAAAAAATTTGAATATATGCCCCTATCCTGGGCTCCAACACATTTCTTAGGAGGCAAGCCACTGTGTATAAGAATTTGTCAACATATTCTGAGAAAGAGAATTATGTGGAGTTCCTTCTCTCCAAGGATGTCCAATGTATGACTGATTGAGCATTACCCTACTCATCCATCTTCTGTGAAGTGAAATGAAACCTGTCTTCTTGATGGTAGATGAAAAAATAAACTAAAACTGAAAAATATTTTAAAGCTCCCTCTGTGGGAAAATTACAAACTGATCATGCATGGAATCTGTAATAAAATGACTATAATAAAAAAGGATAGGCTTCTCTTCAGTGGTAAAATGGGGAGGAATCCAAAAATGGGTTCATCAACCCACTGGTCTAAGTGGTTACCAAGGATATAGGAAATGATGGTGATGATTTTCTTGGTTACTTCTGGAAACATCGAAGAATAATATGGAGGGTTTGATTTAGGAAATTGGTCATCTTCAGGGAGAAAGATCTCAAGATCTTAGCTCTCTGTGGGAAAGTCAAATTTTTGTAGAGCTCTATGAGAAACTCTATAGATAATGGCTTGGAAGACTCTGAATTATTTTATTGCAGCATGTGTGAAATATCCTTGACTAAAATGGTGAGGAGAACTTCACCATTACAAATTACTATGGCTCTTTGGGATGGCACATAACTATTTTGACACACGGAAATAAGTTCAGGGAACATATGTGTTTATGGAAACATGAACTGTGGCAGGGAAGATTCCCATATGCCCAATTCATCTTGCTGGTATAGGAATTTTTGTTTCAACGAACCATGAATTTCGAACAAGTCAAATTCACATTTGGTGTCTGCAATTTTCTACTGATGGTCGACAAGGGGAAAATGGTACATGTCTATGGGAGGGGGTAACATAGGGTTCTCTTCAGGATTCTTGCCCTTTTTTTTAGGGGATTTACCCTTTGGGGACATTATAAAAAAACGTGGATCAGACAAAGGGACTAAAAATGGAAAACTTACGTGGACCAGCGAGTCTCTGATGGATGTAGAGGTAGGGCCATTGATCGAATTACGGTAGCAAAGCAGATGTGGGGTCACTGATTGAATTATGGTAGCATAACAGATTATTGGTTCATGTAATCACTTGTAAACCTATACAAATTATCTAGTGATGGAAAAACAGCAAGGGAAAGGAATTTCACGATTTTTTTGTGTTAAATAGATAAACATTTAATTTGTCATTATAGGTTTACTGTTAGGAGGGGAGCGCATCCATTGTGAAGGAGCGGGAGGCATTTATGGTTGGTAATGGTTTGATGATGGATAATGGGAGTTCCAGATGGCAGTGCTTGATTGGGAGTGAGTCGAATGGTGTGGCGAATCAAAAGAGAGAGGAATATGTGGGAGCGGGGTCCACGAGAGTTAGTTTGCAGACGGTGAGTGGAGGAGGTAGGCTAAGGTGGGAGGAGTGATGGTGGGGTTGGGTAGCTATCGTGGTGCATGGATGGTTGTGGATGGGCTACATGGTCAATTTCAGGAGACTTTTCAGAGAGGGGGGAGTGCGAAATGATGTGAAGACGAAATGTTAGCATGTGGGTCCACCCTCGGGGGAGGGGGGGCGAAATCACTCCCCTGTCGTTGATCTGGGCGGGGGATGATCACAACCATTCATTTTAATCATGTGCTTTAAACCTTGCATAAAATTTCATGTTATTTCCTTTATTACATTCGCTTAAAGTGCGATTAATCATAAACTTAATCATAATTAACACTAAATGAGTTTAAAAACACCTATTTACCTATTCATGTTGCATTTTGACTCGCAAAGCATTTGTGTCTATATTTTCTATGTGTTAACCACGTTTAAATGATGTGATTAATTTATTTACTAATCCTAATATATTTTATTTCTCTTCTAATCATGATTACATAGTGTGATAGACTAATTATTTCTATTTATCCTATCTACAATGTTGCATTTTATCTAGCAGCATATTATTCAAAATTTATAGTACTAACTAATGCATAATTATTTCTTAAGTTGCATTTCGGCTTTCTCACTCCTACACATTTACACATTCTTTTTGGGGTCTCTTGATTTTTCTTTTTTATTTTGTTTTATTCGATTTTTCTCTTTTTCTCATATATATTTTTATACCCTTTTTTCATCTTTTTTCTTTTAGTTTTGTAAATCATTTGCATAATACAATATTATTTACAATTTCATCAACTGAAAAAGAATAGCCAATCATCAATTGAACATATGAATCATACGAGCCTAACAGAAGGTAGGCTTGATGACAAACAAGTGTTTGACCTCATGATTGATGAATAAGTCAAATTCAATGGCATCCATGAATCCCTTCCATGTGATCTTTCCTTTTATACCTGCAAATCTTGATTTATCTTGGGCAATAGTGCATAATTTCTCCTATCAATAGTCTTTCAAGCTAATCAGCTTGTCTCCTATCCCAACCAATCCTGGTAGCCCTTTCCTGTTTAGAACATGAAATTTCTTATGGAATCTTTGAATGTTAGATTCTAGATTGTTACATTTAATCTTGAGCTGCAACATAAGGTTCCTTTTAGTATGCATTATTTTCACCTACAAGATAGTTTATGTCTTGTCTTGAATTCCAAGCTCTTCTAATTCTTATTTGGTTTTGGATTTCAATATTTTTATAGTTTCTGTTGCTTCACCAGGTTTCTATCCCAAATCTGTTTTAATTTCCTTCATCACTTATTTAGATCTGTGTATCAATTTTTGCTGCTCAAAAAAAATTTGGATTGAAGGCCATATTTCAGTGATGGCTTCATTGGTATCTATCCATATACTTTCCTTTGCCTATGCCAAAGTCTATGTCGTTGATGATTCACTTTTTAACTATTCAATTCTCTAAGTTAGCTTATGTGTTTTCTACAATTATGCAACATAATAATTGTCTATTCTTAATTTATGGTCTTGCAGATTTTTAATTTGGGCCTTCAATTTAGAAATTTTTTTCCCTTAAATGGACAGATTTTCCATGGCCTTAACCAGCTCACTTGAAGGATTTGTAGTTTGTGTTGGTGCTGATCTTGACGTAGATGCCCCTGGTGTTTTTGCAACTTAAATGGGGACTGTTTTTAGTGGAACTATAGCTAATTGTGATGATTTTTCTTTCTCCTTGATCATTTTCTCCATTTCCACTTCCATGTCTCAGATTTGGTTGTTCTATTCAATTATTATCTTGAATATGTCTTCTTTTTGCTTTTCCATTTCTCCAACTTCCTTGGCCTCTGGATCTTCTATAGTGGGCAACTTGAGCTGCTTCCTTAATGTTTATATGTTAACATTCTTTCTTTTCACAATTTTCTTTGTTTCCGTTACATCATTGGGATTGTAACCTAGCTTAATCAGCAAGCCTTCCAGTGATTTAATATTGGTATCCTTGGCTAAGGATGAAACCTGTTCCAACTTTAATTGTGTTTGTATGTTGTTGACTGATACCTGGAATCTGGAGGCTGACATGGCAACATTAGTTAAAGTTGAGTACATCATTTCACTGGTTTTTTTATGCATATCCATTTGGTCAATTGGATGAATCTGTTGTGCATCAAAAGAAAATGTAAATTATTTGTAATTTGTTGGTGTCTTTGGCACTGGAACTTGTGATTCAAGAAATGCAATTTTCATTTTCCCTTTCTCTATATCAAAGGCTAAAAGAAGCCTATGCTATGAGGTAGTTTTTTTCTTCCAGAATTAGGTGTATGTGCTTACATTTAGCATTTCATTCCTCTATTTAATTGCCTTGTATTTGGAAAAAATGTTCGTCTCGATTATGTCCTGGACCAATTCTGTTGTTTGATTTGTATCTAGAGGATCTTTGGAGGTTGGAGAAGAGGGAGATCATGTGAAGAGATTGACTTCTCTTGTAGAAACATGTGGACCTTCCATAACTATAGTTTCCTTCTCTTTACTTCATGTTGAAAAACTAGTCTTGAGTTATTCTTTTGCTTATTTTAATATATTAGGAATTCTTTGGCTCCAATTTCTGTCGCTGGAGAATACTCCTCTTCCCTTATCCTTTTCTCCTATTTTTCTTGAATTGTAGGAGTCCGAGAGGTGGTTGTGGATATAAGTACTTGTTCTTCAGCTTCCTACATTGTGTTCTCCTCCCACTGACTCTGGTTCATGAACTGTTCTATCGCTGGCCTAGAGTGTGGGTGTAAGGAGAAGTCCTTTACTCAATTCTCAAATTTGAAATTAGGTCGAAAGGATCATAGGACCAAGTGAAACTCAATTTCAAATTCATTTGCTTCAGGAGCAAATCTACCTATTTACTGGATGTTCTAGTATTGCAAACAAATTTCCCAATTTGAGCTTTGATTTTGAATGGTGCCTTCTTTTTAGCTGCAACAAAATGTAAATTATCCATGTGTATCATTTTTCTTATGTATTCTAATGGGAAAATTCTCATGGGAAATAATTTTGGAAGCTTGTGCTGGAAATACTGAGAGGGGGGGGTGGGTGAATCAGTATTCCTTTCAATTAGAGCTTTAGTTAATATTCAATTATTATCAGTGTTTGTACAATGATAGAAGTAAACAAAAGTAACACAAATGCACATAGTTTTTAAGGTGGAAACCCACTCTGGGACAAAAACCACCTAATTTTTTTCTAATAATTCTTTAATATTCAACTTCAATTGAAAATAAATCTCCAACATCCTAGAATCTAGAAAAGCATTCTTCTCCAGCTCCCACTGGATGGACACTCCAATGCCCGAGATTATTTAGTAGTCAATTGAATGGATGCCCCAACACCCAACGAGCTACAACTCACCCTAGAACCACCCTACCACCCTGAATTTTTCACAAGCTTGAACCTATTGGTGACTTCATGCACTAGCCTAGCACCACCCTACCACCTTATAGAAGAATAAAAGAAGAATGGACTCCCATAACAGGGAAAATGGTCCACTTTATAATGATATAGAATGATGTAGAAGAAGAATAAAGACTAGACCATAACCCCAACTATGACACAACCACCTAATGATGATCCTAGACCTCTCGACAATGCCTCTTCAACTCTTGGCAGATAGACACTTGTACAACTTTTACAATGATTCATTTGCAATGACTTAGTACAATGATACCTTTACAATCATTGTATGTAGTGCTGCCCACTTGAAGACTTCATATCGTGAAATTCTTGCTATTTTTATGCACCTTGGTTGCTGCTCTTGTCATGCTACCCTCTGTTGCACCTTGCTTTTCTTTGCTGCCCTAGAAAGTCTGGTCCTTTCCAGCCCTTGACAACACATGATCTAGCTTTTTCTTGCCTTCTAGGATCTTAATATTGAATCTGGTGTATCTATGTTATTTCAGATCCCCAATATGTAATTTTCGGCCCTGTAGTATTCCTCTGACTCTTATTTCCAATGCCACATGTCCGACCCAATTTTGATTCTTCAAGAGAGAGTTATGTCCAATCTCTCACAATGCTCTAATTATGGAATGTTTCAGTAGAGAGAAATTGTACGATGTTCCACGTGTCACTTTTTCTTCATTCGGCTCTGAAATTGATGCAGAGAAAACTACATTCCATGCACTATCTATAAATTCGTACAGAATTCCAATCCAATACTCAGAGAGAGAGTTATGATGATTTTACCAAGGTCACTTCTTTGAGATGAATTTCAGGATCCTGCAAAAACACAGACTTCCATAGATCATATCTCCAAAAATGTTGCACAACTTGATCTGAAATGTTTACAGGTGCTTCCTCAGGATTTTGGCTTCACCTCATAAAAATTTCAGCTGTTTAACCTTAGTATAAAAAAGTTAGAGCGCAAATTACATGATGACCTGTTTCAGATAGCGAAATCCCTGCATAAGGAGGATATGAGGATCACAATTTATATAAATGCTTAGGTTGAGAGGGGCTTTAACAAGTGAACGTGGGAGTGATTTTAGGAGCTTAAAAATTATTAATTATTGAATTTTTAATAACCCATTCCACAACCCTATGGGGTTTTAGCCCACTAACTGGGGTTACAAACTTCAAACATGAATATCTCTCAAACCGTGAAGAATTATGTGGCATTCCATATATCAATGGAAACATCTCGACAAGTAGAAACCATCAAAAGCATTATTGACCCAGAATATAGTAATTTAGTAGGTCAAAATTCCCATGCAATATTGGGGTAGCCCCTACTGCTGCTTGGGTTGACATCAATGACAAATGCTGATAAAAAATCTCCCCCTTTAGCATTGATGGCAACACAAGTACTCCCCCTGCGATCATGACACCTCTTCCTACAACATTCTCTCCCCCTTTGACATCAATGGAAAAGGGTAACTCCCCCTAACACACAACCATTGTGCACCTGGACACACTTTCACTCCCCCTTTATTTATGAATAAGGAAAATATAATGAGAACTTGGGAGAATCCCAAGCTTCTTGCAAAGATATTCCAATGCTTCACGAGTACTCTCACGATCATCAATGCTTCCTGCCCAATCTGCATCTGTAAAGGCATGAATAATGAGATTTTTACCCTTGTGATACCACAAGCCATATTATGTTGTTCCCTTTAGATATCGAAGAATTATTTTGATGCCAATAATATGTGATTCTTTTGGTGCTCCTTGGAATTTTTCTGCTTGTCCAACTTCTTGCATAACATCTGGCTGAGAGGCTGTTACATATAGAAGACTACCAATCTTAGATCTGTACAACCTTTGATCCACATCCTTAGATGCATCGTCTATGCTCAATTTGCAACCTATTACCAACGAAGTAAGGATGGGTTTGAAATTTTCCATTTTGAATTTCTTGAGAATTTCCTTGTTGTACTTAGCTTGACATATAAATATTCCTTTCTATTGTTGAGATATTTGAAGCCCTAAGAAGTATGTGAGCTCACCAAGTAAAGACATCTTGAAATCACTTTGCATATTTGTAGAAAAATTATTATTTAGTTGATCATCATTGGTACCAAATATTATATCATCCTCTTTAGCTATTAGACGTGCTTTAGTTGCTTCATCCAAAACATATATGTCGTTTGGAGCTCGAGTTGTTGTCGCCACAATTTCACCATACCTTCCTTTCCTGATTTCACATTTTGTGGAGTTGAATAGTATTGTGTGTCCTTGATCACACATTTGTCCAACACTAAGCATATTGTGATTCATGTTTTCAACCAATAGAACATTCTTGGCTAGAGCATCTTTTCTTTAGAGATTGACGATACCTAATCCTATAAAATTTGAAGATCCATCATTTCCAAAGGACACGGTTCCATCCTTCTTCTCTTTCAGAGATACAAATTTCTTTCTATCTCCAGTCATATGTGTTGAGCAACCGCTATGAAAATACCACACATCTTTGTTGTTTTGAGCCTTGGCAGCGAGAGCACAATTATCAGTCTTCTTCTTCTTCCATGTTTGTTCGTCCTGTGGCTTCAAAGATTCTTCTGGAGGATTTTCAATCTGCAGTCTCTAGCTATGTGTCCAAAGTTTCAACATTTCTAACATTCAATATTATTTCTTAAATGTTCAAATCTATTGATGTTTCGTTGAGCCCTGGGAGGTTCATATTTGACATATCTCCTCGAATTGTATTGGTTCCTAGGGTATGTGCGACATTCTACAACTTTATGACCAAATTTTCCACATGAATAACAATAGCCATAAAAAATATATTGGTACCTGGATGGAAATATTTGTCAAGGAATTGTCTTCCAAGGCTGTTCTTGCGAATCTTGTCCAATGAAGTCTACATGCATGTCAGATCTCATAGGTTCATTGTATTTTGTTGTAGAAGATCCTGCTTCTTCTTCTTTGTAACCGAGGCCAGTTCTATCATTGTAAGATCATTGATTATTGATGAGTTATTCCAATGCCCTTGAGCTATTGGCATAGTTTTGGATAGTTTTTCCCTTATTCACTTCCTTACGCAGCGAGACTACTTCGACTTCTAATTTTTCCCTTTCTTGGTTTCTTTCTTCCAACATCTTTTGAAGTGACTCTTCAATGCATTTGTGTTCTTCAACTTCAATTTTAAGACCTTGAACTTGTTCTTCAAGAGTATTGGAACGAATCTTCTCAGCCTTGATCTCTTTTATAAGCTTGATTGTTGCCTTAGAAAATTATTCTAATTTCAACCCTTCTTCTTCATTGTTTGATACCTCTTATTTATTGTGCTTGGCCATAGACAATATTCTCTCATTGGCTTATCTTCGTTGTCATTGTCTTCATCGGATGATGAGCTATCTTCTTTAGAGAGAAATTTCCTTTTGGATCCTTGCTTGTTGAATTTATTAAAGCCTTTCTTTCCTTTTGAGTTTCCATCACTTATGTTCAGAAATTTTGATGAGAAATGCCCAACCTCACCACAACTAAAACATATCAATGGAAGTTTACCTTTGAATTTTCCCTTACCAATTTTTATTTTTCTCGTAAAGTAAGCATATTCTTCATCTAAAAGACCTTCATCGTCTCCCTTTTCTTCACACTTGTAGGTGCATGTCTTTTCAATTGAAGGTTGTTTGTCCTAATTGGTTTTCTTAGATGCAACGAATGCAGTTTCTAGATGCGAAGTACCCTCTTCTTCATCAACTCTCATTTCATATGCTATGATAACTCCATGTAATTCCTCTTTGTTGAGTTTGTCCATATTTTCACTGTATTCTAAGACCGATACCTTTGGGTTGAATCTCCCTGGTAACGTTCTAAGAATCTTTCATATAATAGTCTTCCCATCAACTGGCTCTCCCAATCCTTACATGGTATTGGTTATTTGATCAACATATTGGAAGTATGCAGCAATGTTGCAATCTTCTTTCATTCTGAGCTGCTTAAATTTTTCTCTATAGATTTGAAGCTTTGCTTCTTTGACATTTGAGTCACCTGCATATATATTCTCAAGCTTTTCCCATACATTTTTGGAAGTTTTACAACCCAACACCTTATGATAAGTAGATTCAATAAGACTCACTGATAATAATATCTTTTCTTTTGCATCATTTACCAAATTCTTCTTAGCTTGCTGATGTAAATCCATTTTGAATAGTGTCCCATATGTCGTAACCTTGTGCCAAGAGATAGACCTCCATTCTTCCTTTTCCAGAGTGCATAATTATTTTCATTGAACATAGGTACACCATTCTTGGTATGCTCCATGACCTCATTCCAACTGTAAAACTTATATTGAAGGAGCCAAGCTTTGATCCCAATTGTTGGAAATACTGAGGGGGGGGATGAATCAGTATTCCTCTCAATTAGAGCATTAGTTAATCTTCAATTATTATCAGTGTTTATACAATGATAACAGTAAACAAAAGGAACACAAATGCACACAATTTTTAAGGTGGAAACCCACTCTGGGACAAAAAAAACCTAATGATTCTCTAATATTCTTTAATATTCAACTCCAATTGAAAATAAATCTCCAACTTCCTAGAATCTAGAAAATAATTCTTCTCCAGCTCCCACTGGATGAATGCTCTAACGCCCAAGATTCTTCAGTAGTCAACTGAATGGATGCCACAACACCCAATGAGCTACAAATCACCCTAGCACCACCCTACCACCCTAAATTTTTCACAGGCTTGAACCTATTGGTGACTTCATGCACCAGCCTAGCACCACCCTACCACCCTAAAGAAGAATAAAAGAAGAATGGACTCCCGTACCAGGGAAAATGGTCCACTTTACAATGATATAGAATGATGTAGAAGAAGAAGAAAGAATAGAACATAAACCCAACTTTTGAAGAGGTAAATCCCCTCTGCGGACAGAGGCGATCCCTACTAGCCCAGACCGAGTCTAGCAACAATCGTCACATGCTATAGTGCAGGTTCCTAATTGCAAATAAACCAAATAGCGATGAAGGCTTACCTGGAATCCAACGTTGTCGCTTGTAGAGAAAGTAGCGCTCCCATTCCTTAGCTCTGGAAGATCACGATCCCTCACGATCTCCGTGACCGAACACCTGCACATGCGAGAAACACAACAAATTCAAGCGTAAAATCCAGTATATGCAACTATATGTCAGTCAGAGAAGAAATAACTCATCATCATAATCAACAACAGGAGTGGAACCATAACCAATAGTCGCTTATCATTAATCAATCAAAGGAGGATACAACCTGGCCCTGACGCTGAATTATCCTTCGGAGGGTCGCCAGCGGAACATGTCTCGAAAAATCCTGTCGGGGATGGGACAAGCCTCTCTCTTCGGATGTCTTGACAATAATCTCCTTGCTTGGATTTGGCCTTAAGGGAATGAATCAAGGCTCTTGCAACATAAGGCTCTGATGGCTCTTGGGAACTAGCTGGCAAAGGAGATGAGAAATATTTTATAGATAGAGTAAGGGGAGTTGGGATCCCTATAATCATGGGATTGGCCCTATCCTCAAGGAAGCTTCCATGAGAGGTGGCAAACCACTTCCTCTACATGGAGATCCAGAGCCAAACCACCCAACTCAAATTAGATACCAGTTTATGAATTGGTTAGGACGAAACTTCCGCCATTTATTTTTAAAAAACACTCCTTAAAATGGCTGGCATGAGTGCGAATCTGAGACAGAGCACCAATTGGCGTGCCCTATTTGAAAGATTTCCCCCATTGGCGTGGGTACTAAACTGTCTTCCTGCGCCAATGCAAAAAGGGGTGTTTTTAGGGTTTTTCACAAGGAGTTGTCTTCAGGGAAATGAAAGCTCATGTTCAGAGGGATGTCATGAAAGCGGTTCCAAGTCATGTCACTACTCACAGGTCACGGAATGAGCCCTCCAATTGTGAGGTATGGGGAATCGCAAGGACGGTGACAAATTACTATGTAACAGATGCCCCCTAAAGCATGAGGCCCGAAAGAGAGAGAGGGGTGAAATGCTTTACGAGAACGTGTCCAACTGAAAACACCGCCGTCGGAAAACCTGCGTAGAGAAATACAACTGATATCTCAAATACATGATATATATGTGGTATGGGCGTAGCCATCCATAACAGAGTATGTAATAATCCAGATCCAAGGTATGGACGCAGCCATCCAGTGAGGATCGATAAATAGACTCAGGTATGGTCACTGCCATCCAATAAATGAGTCATGTAACTAATCATAAGAATCCACAAAATCGTAGCCTGGATTATAATAGACAGGAATCCAAGGTCCTGCACTCCATCTCGACCCGAACAAAGTACAAGTTCAAGCATGCGAATATGTGAGCTAAAGTCGAACATGCAAGAACATCGCCTGATTACCATCCAATGATGAAAGTTGTTAACAGACGCGAGAGGTACCACCACTAATGACAATGGTCCTCAAGGTACTATAGGTACAATCCACAGCATGTGAATCTATGAGCTGGCGTCGAAAACCCGTATAATCACTCAATCGGAGGCCAATGATGAAAACCTCACATCGAATGCGAAGAACCTGCCATTGAGGCATGCAGGCTCCAAGGTACCAGAAGGGAGTCTCTATATCAGCTTCCTGGATAATGAGCTGAAGTCGACAGGAAGTGACCTTGATCAAAGGTGGGCCATAGTGTTTCCCACATCATCGACACGAGACAGAGGAACACAATGTCTTTGTGAATTAATATTAGATGAGAATCAGAGGAAGTTTGAAATCTGCAGAGGTCCACTTTTCTTGAACATATCGACGACACGACAGTGGATTTGGCAGTATTTGACATCAAAAGATCAAGGGTCATGATGACAAGGCAAAGAGCAGATGAGAGGTCAAAAGGGATCACCTAAACCCACGGAGGCAAGTGGAAAACGAGATGAGATATCCCCAACCCGACACAAATGCAGACAAGTGCCATGTTCAAGAGCGACATACTGCCGACACGACAATGATGTTGGTTCCATTTTCCCCACCATTTCTGGCAAGTACCTCTTTATTTTTACACAAGCTTGAAGAGGATACCATATGCTTGTTGTATAAGCCCATCCTAGTACATGTAATGAGCCCTAGGAAGGAGGAACTCAGATACCGTCATTACGACTGAATCCAATGTCATCAGGGTTTAATGATTCTGACAAAGGAAGAACTCGGCGTATTTTCATGTTTAGAGAGTTTGAAAAGACAGCGGAAAAGTAAACTCCAACGGTCCCTTTTCGTAAATAGTTTCTCAGACCCGAAAAGGTAGAAAACTTTGTTTGAGAAAACCTCCTAGTCGCAATAGGCTAGGGTATTCCTTTTTCGTAAATAATCTATCCCAGCCCGAAAAAGGGGTAAACGTATACTGGGTAGATTTCGTTTCGCGGCCACTTTAACGAGATCGAAATGATAAGGGCCTCGGCGATCTTTTCATGTTTAGAGAGTCAGAAAAGAGCTGAAAGGTGACTCCTCCTAGAGGAACGAGTGGTATAAAGGGTAGCAACTAGTTCCGGTAATGGTGGAACTGCTCAAAACAAATAAAGGTGGAGAGGTTGGCTAACAAGACCACTCATCGCAGTTGTTCCTCAGGAATAGATAAAACAACCAAGTGAAGGCATATGATTGGCCAAGTAGATAGTGACGATGGAGTGAGAAAACCAAGGCTCATCTAGCAAAAACAGGCTGATAAAATGGTGATCACAAGAGGTAAAATGGGAATGGTTTCATTTTTACACAAGCTTGAAATCAAGAAACTTTGCTTGAAGTTGGTTTCATTTTTACACAAGCTTGAAACAAAGATAAACTATGCTTGAAACTGGTTTCATTTTTACACAAGCTTGAAACGTAAACAAACTATGCTTGAAAAAGTAAGCATGCCCCCAGCATGGTGACTCAATTCGAGGTACATACCCCCCAAGCTTCAGTCCATGCACCTAAGTAAACATATGGAGGGAGTGAAGGTTCAAATTACGAGATCTAAGAAAGACTCGACTGGAATTTTACGAGATCTATGATCAAAGACTCAAATTGAACAGGAACGTGTTTCATTACTTTAGCGAGGTTGACACATTAAAAGAACTATCCTCAGAAGACCTTGTTTCATTTTTTAAGGAGCTTGGCACAAGACAAGGAACTCTGCTCCGACAACCTTGTTTCATTTTTTAAGGAGCTTGACACAAGACAAGGAATTGTGCTCCAACCAGCTTGTTTCATTTTTTAAGGAGCTTGAAACAAGAAAACGAACTATACTCCAAAGAGCTTGTTTCATTTTTTAAGGAGCTTGACACAAGAAAACGAACTCTGCTCCAACGACCTTGTTTCATTTTTTAAGGAGCTTGACACAAGAAAACGAACCATGCTCTGAACACCTTGTTTCATTTTTTAGGGAGCTTTACACAAGACAACGAACTCTGCTCTGACGACCTCCTCATAATGAGAAAGAAGTCATCGCTTCCAAGAGTTCCACTCCTGATGGAAGGAAAACATCCTGGAAGTCAGGACCCAATGCCCCCAACACCTGATGCACGACGGCACTATCACTGAGCACAGGCACAGGGTAGGTAGCCACATAGTTGACCTGCAGTGGGGCAGATACAACGGGTGGATAAAAACCAGGAAGGGATGATGGTGGACCAGTTGCCACATCAGGACCAAAGAACGAAATCTGATCAATGGTCACGATCCATCTGTCATGTGGAAAACAGACCACACGAAAAAGGGATGAGACAACCACTCCCATGGCATAGTTTTAATCACGCCCCAAAAGCATATTGAAATCCAAGGGTCCTAGAACAACCATCACGTCCATATGGACAGTTTTACCTCCTAAAGTAATAGGTAACCTTGGAAGGATCCCTAACGGTTGACTAGTTCTTCTGTTAAATGCCAACAGATTCTGCGTAATAGGCGCAAGCGGCGGCGAGCCAAAATCTTGCCAAGTAGTTGAGGATAGAACTCTAACAGACGTGCCTTCGTCTATAATGGTGATGGGTACGACCAGACCAAAATCCTGTACTGTAATCTCGAAAGGCACATAAGACAGAAGGCGGTATCCTGGAAATCGATTCCAATCAAAGGAAGCAACCAAACTACTCAGAGGGGCTACCATTGAACTGAGATGGTCTTCCCCTGGTGTTACGAAAGAAGAAGGAGCATCCTCCACTACCTCCATCTCGAAGGCGGGAGGAGTATCCTCTGGGACCTCCATCACAGGAGGCGGAGGAGCAGCTTCTTGAGATTTAGGGACAGGAGAATCTTTCTCCAAGTCTAAGGAATTTGAAGAAACAAGAACCTGAGGGATGTGAGATCCACTCTCAACGGAAAAGACCTGGTGCACCATAGAAGGGGCCAGCTCAACTGATCCCACGACGAATGGTTGGTCAGGGATGGATTCCTGAATTTGAATTTTCGGGGGAGCGGGATCGACCAAGGATGACTCTTGACCAATGGTAGGATCAGCTGGTGGAGGACTCAAAGAAATCTATTTATAACCAGCCGGGAGGCATGGTGTAGAAACAGTTGAGTTGTCCAAAACTCACTTGGCTTCATCCATGTACAGAAAAAGGTGAATGGCATGGTGCCCTTCACACAACTTACAGGGATTGGTAATCTTACCCTGCTTCTTAGGAGCCTTACCAGCACTAGCTGAAGACGTGCCCCCAACCTGACTCTCTGAAGCCAAAGGCAATGGTGGACGACCGTTGGACCATACTTCAAGTACCTTGGGAATGCTAGGGCAATCTCAAAGAAGATGATCTCCTGTGCACAACAAGCAAGGGAACTTGACTTTCCACAGAGGGTTGGAAGGTTTATCAAGAGGAGATGTTTCAGAAGCAATAGTTGCAGCCTTAGCCTCTCTCTTATCGGGCTTCTTCTTCTTTGTCTTCTTCTTCTTCTTCTTAGCCACCTGGTTACTCGAATCCAGAATTTCACTAGGCAAAGTAGAAGAGGAGGACGCAGAAACAGGTGAAGAAGGGGAGAGGTCCACCTTGGAATCAACATGATGTTGTTCAAGCAGAGGAACTGATTGAACAGTAGCCGAGACATTTGGGACCACAGAGGTTGAGAACAACCAAACAGGCAACCCAACAGTTAACCCAGGAAGGGACAACGTTTCCATATAAGGACCGCCAACATTTCCAAAAGGAGGAAAAGGACTAGGATTCCCTTCAGAGGAGATTCCTTGATTGGTGATCTCTATAAAATTTGCCATAAGAAACAATCTTCAGAACAAAACCCTAAGGAAACTAACTATAACGAGGAATATTTCGTGGGCAGTTAATTTTAAAACATTTAAACAAAACTCTGTCGTTTCATATTTTAAGAGTTAAGAAACATGCAAAAGGTGACTCTATCACTTTCAAATTGGAAACAAGCGTGAAAGGACAAGCGCTTGATGACCTTTTCAAATTTAAAGAGTCAGAAAAGATCAAAATGACTACTCCGGTAATCTAGGCAAAGGGTGTACCAAATAACCGTGAACTGCAATATACACCTTGGTTTCAAAATGAAAGAGAAATCAACCGAGGACTTAACGTATGTGCAGGAAATCTCCCCGAATGTTGTGTCCAGTGTATCACGAGTATAGGGTGGCAGACTCGGCGTACTATGGATAAAGGATAAAAACCTAGTGGGGTCTCCCTTTATATACGCGACGGTATGGGGATCACAAGTCTGTACTAGTGTTGTCTAAAGCCAAGAGGTGAATGACAGCTACTAGGTTTAAAGACGCCAGAACACGTCTCTAGCCTAGACCTCTAAATGTTGCGTTAATGTTTCAATGCTGCCTTAGTGTAAATTGAATAAATTTTAATGTTTATCTTCAATTTCGTTTCAGTTTTTAGGCCCTAGCGAGTGTTATGTCTCGAAATCTCCTAAATGCACACTATATGCCATAGTATATCATTTCATTCGATGAAAGCTAATTACAAGAGAGTTAAGAGCTTTTCATACAATAATAAAATGATCAGAGAACAACCAGCAAAGTCTCTAATGCAGCTAATGGAAACCAAAAACTTTTCCCTCAAAGTCACTAATCACTAATAACACTGAAAAGATTTTAATTTGCACTAACCAATCGAAAGCAAAAGAGATTTTTTGTATTTTCAATGTTTAATAGCAAAGTGCACTAAACAAAATGAAAACTAATGAAAAGAGAAATTTGAGAAGTGATGAGGAAAGAGAAAAACAAACAAATTTCACTCAATGCAAACACACAATCAGATCACCAAATTGACAAAAAAGTAAAGTCCCTCGAAACCAAGAGAATCCCAAAGACTCAAACAAACCATGTAATCTAGGCCCAAAGCGAGAGAAATCGAAACTCGAATGAAGAAGAGAACAATCACTCAAATAACGCAATAAAATGATAAACAACCGCCAAACGAATGCAGAGGAGAAATCAAAAGGTTGACTGAACAAATAGAAACCAAAAAATCCCAAGGGAGGCTTGACACACAAGAGCACCTAGATGCCCCAGGGCTAGAATGTGAAATCGATAGAAACGGGCAAACAACCAAAGGACGAAGGTCAAAGGCAGTCAAACAAGGCTCCAGAACACTCAAGTAGTCGAAAAAACAAGACCAAACACATTGATCAAGCTCAGGAAGCTCAGAATAGTGCAAACCCTAGTACCTCACAGGATTGGCACGACTGTGAGGCTGAAACTAGCGCCAAAAACGAATTGGCGCAGGTAATACACTAGCAACCTGCGCCAATGGGCATGACTGTCAGGCTATAAAGCGCGCCAGTCAAGTTTGCTATGGAAAAATAAAAATATGAAACCCAACAAGCAGACCAGTGATGATCAAACTGACCCAAAGCCAAAATCACAAAAAGAGCCAACCAAAAGAGCCGAACAAACAAGCATAAATGAGAAACAACCGAAAAGACAAGACAATACTCCAAGTGTTCAGTTCATAAACTAAACCGGAGATTGACTGAAGCAGCTTTGATCTACTTCGCTAATGCAGAGCAATATTGTTTCGAAGGCTATCTGGCTAACTTTAGGCTTTGTCTGTAGCTTATAAAGTAGAACAACAACAAGCTAGACGATCCCCAGTGGAGTCGCCAATTTGTTGAAGAGGTAAATCCCCTCTGTGGACAGAGGCGATTCCTACTAGCCCAAACCTGGTCTAGAAACAATCGTCACACGCTATAGTGCAGGTTCCTAATTGCAAATAAACCAACTAGCGATGAAGGCTTACCTGAAATCCAATGTTGTCGCCTGTAGAGAAAGTAGCGCTCCCGTTCCTTAGCTCTGGCAGATCACGATCCCTCACGATCTCCGTGACCAGACACCTGCACATCAGAGAAACACAACAAACGCAAGTGTAAAATCCAGTATATGCAACTATATGTCAGTCAGAGAAGACATAACTCATCATCATAATCAACAACAGGAGTGGAACCATAACCAGTAGTCGCTTATCATTAATCAATCAAAGGAGGATACAACCTGGCCCTGACACTGAATTCTCCTTCGGAGGGTCGCCAGCGGAACACGTTTTGAAAAATCTTGTCGGGGATGGGACAAGGCTCTCTCTTTGGATGTCTCGACAATAATCTCCTTGCTTGGATTTGGCCTTAAGGGAATGAATCAAGGCTCTTGCAGCATAAGGCTCTGATGGCTCTTGGGAACTAGCTTGCAAAGGAGATGAGCAAGCTTTTATAGATGGAGGAAGGGGATTTGGGATCCCTATAATCATGGGATTGGCCCTATCCTCAAGGAAGCTTCCATGAGAGGTGGCAAACCACTTCCTCTACATGGAGATCCGGAGCCAAACCACCCAACTCAAATTAGATACTAGTTTATGAATTGGTTAGGATGAAACTTCTGCCATTTATTTTTTTAAAACACTCCTTAAAATGGCTGGCGCGAGTACGACTCTGAGACAGAGCGCCAATTGGCGCGCCCTATTTGAAGGATTTCCCCCATTGGCGCGGGTACTAAATTGTCTTCCCGCGCCAATGCAAAAATGGGTGTTTTTAGGGTTTTTCACAAGGAGTTGTCTTGAGGGAAATGAAAGCTCATGTTCAGAGGGATGTCACGAAAGCGGTTCCAAGTCATGTCACTATTCACAGGTCACGGAATGAGCCCTCCAATTGTGCGGGATGGGGAATCGCAGGGACGGTGACAAATTATTGTGTAACACCAACTATGACACAACCACCTAATGATGATCCTAGACCTCCCAACACTGCCTCTTCAACTCTTCGCATATAGACACTTGTACAAATTTTACAATGATGCATTTACAATGACTTAGTACAATGATACCTTTACAATAACTGTATGTAGTGCTACCCACTTGAAGACTTCATGTGGTGAACTTCTTGTTGATGTTCTGCACCTTGGTTACTACTATTTTCATGCTACCCTCTGTTACACCTTGCTTTGCTTTACTGCCATAAATATTTTGGTCCTTTGCAGCCCTTGACAACACATGATCTAGCTTTTTCTTTCCTTTTAGGAGCTTGATGTTGAATCTAGTGTATCTCTGTTATTTAAGATCCCCAATATGTGATTTTCGGCCCTATATTAGTCCTCTGAGTCTTCTTTCCAATGCCACAGGTTGGACCCAATTTGGATTTTTCAAGGGATATTTATGCCCAATCTCTCACAATGCCCTAATTATGGACTATTTCAGTAGAGCGAACTTGTACGGCATGACACGTCTCACTGTTTCCTCATTCGGCTCTAAAATTGATACAGCAAATACTAAATTCATTGCACTAACTATAAATTCTTACAAAATTCAAATCCAATACTCAGAGAGATAGTTATGATTATTTTCCCAAGGTCACTTCTTTGAGATGAATTTCAAGAGCCTGCAAAAACACTGACTTCCACAGATCATATCTCCGAAAATATTGCGCACCTTGATCTGCAATTTTTACAGGAGATTTTTCAGGATTTCAGCTTCACCTCATAAAAATTTCAGCTTTTGAACCTTAGTAGAAAAAAATATTAGAGCGAAAATTCCACGATGACCTGTTTCAGATAGTGAAATCCCTGCATAAGGAGGATATGAGGATCACAATTTATATAAATGCTTAGGTTGAGAGGGGCTTCAACAAGTGAACATGGGATGGATTTTAGGAGCTTAAAAATTATTAATTATTGACTTTTAAATGACCCATGTCACAACAGTATGGGGTTTTAGCCCACTAACTTGGGTTACGAATTTCAAACATGAATATCTCTCAAACCGTGAAGAATTACGTGCCGTGCCATATATCAACGGAAAAATCTTGACAAGTAGAAACCATCAAAATAATTCTTGACCCAAAATATAATAATTTGGTAGGTCAAAATTCCCATGAAATATTGGGGTAGCCCGTGGTGATGCTTGGGTTGACATCAATGACAACCGCTGATCGACAGCTTGTAGGGTGGAAATTCACACCCATAAACCTTGATCTCAGTATAATTTTGGTATAAATACCAATCCTCTATCTTTACTTGGTCACTAAGAGGAAAAACTCTTTGAATATTTGATCCTATTCTAGGTTTCACATCACTGTCCAGTAGACAAACTATTGTTTAAAGAAATTGATTAACATAATATGCAAAGGTAAACTCAGTGGATTTTTTCCTCACCAAGGAGGTCCAATGGATGACCGATTGTGAATTACCCTGCTCATCCAACTTCTGAAAAGAAAATGAAAACCTATATGCTTGATGATAAATAAAAAAATAAAATAATACAGAGGTGTATTTGAAATCTTCCTCATTAGTAAAATTTATAAACTCAACATGGATTTCCTCTGCAATAAACTCACTGTAATTGAAAACAGTAGGTTTTTTACCAGTTGTAAAAACTGACAAAAATCCTACAATAAATTCATCTATCCACTAATCAAAATGATAACCAGGTATGCATGTAATGATGGAAATTATTTGTTTAGTAATATACAAGAACATGGACGATGAATATGGCGGGTTTTCTGGGGCAATTGAGCATCCTCAGGGAGAAAAAATTCAAAAAATTTGGCTCTTTGTGGAAAGGTAAGATTTTTATAGAATTTTGTCAGAGGATCTACTAAAAGTGGCTTTAGGGAATCAAGAGTTTGTAATTGCAGATTTGATAAATGGATTCAACAGTTATGGTCAGCAAAACTTCACCATTTTGGCTGACAATTTCTCTCTGGCTAGGGAGATATTTTTTCTGACACTAGGATATCAGTTCAGGGAAGTAATGGGTTTGTGAGAACATGAATTGGGGCAGGGAGGATTCCCACAAATACAATTCATTTATGAGGTCTAAATAATTTTTCTTCAACCAACTGCGAAGTTTGAGCATGTCAAATTCACAGACAGTTTCAGAAATTTTGTATTTTTGGTTGACTATAGGGAGGTGGTCAAGGTCAATGGCAGGGGGAAACATCGGATTTTCTTTAGGAGTCTTGTTTTTTTTCTTGGGGTTCTTGCCTTTAGGAGCCATTATTGAAATAGAAGGAGTGGGGATGCAAGGATTACCTGGAAGAGGTAGGTGACAGTTGAATGTTGAAGTGGGGTCGTTGATGGCATCCTGGTCAAAGTTGATGGACAATTGAATGAATGTTGGGACAGTGTGGAGCACTGTAAATTTAGTTTGGTCATGAAAACAATGAGGAAGGGAGTTAAAAAGTTTTATAGTGATTAATATGGAATTTTAGGAATTATCATTGCATTTTATCGTTTAAACGGGAGCGGGTCCATTTTCGTGGGATCGAGAAACATTAATTAGTACAATGGTTGGTTGATGCGGACGCGATGGTGCCAGGTGGCGGTTTCTTATTAGGAGTGGAAAATATAGTGGAAAAACATTTAACAGAAGGGAAGTGGGGGAGTGTGGTCCATAGTGATGAGGTGGTGGATGATGAATGGAGGAGGATATACCATGGCAAGAGACGATGGTGGGGTTGGATACTTATTAGTGTGAGAGTAGCGAAGTGTGTGGTCAACAGAGGGATGAATTTTCGGGGGGGTGAGATGAGAGGAAAGGGGGGGGTTTGAACTCTTGTGGCACTGCCGCGTTACTTGGTAGGCCCCTTCGTTTTGGACACCCCGCCCCCCCCCCCCGCCATGAATAAATCATGAAAGAGCTCAGGGGGGCCGAAATCGATCCCTCGCCCTTGATCCAAGCAGGGTGGATCATAGCCATCGAAAAAAAATCTATAGCATATATTCTAAATTTATTACATTTCTTGGTAATTGCGATCAATTTTGGTGATTAAACTAATCTAATACAGACTTAATTACCTTATAAAAGTACTTATTTATCCACTAATGTTGCATTTCAATTTGCAAGGCATTTTTTTCTTTGGTTTTTTCATTTTTCTCTATAATTGTTAATTAACCACAATTAAATAGTGTGGTTAACTTCACCTTTATTCTAATTAACCTAATTCAATCACAATTAAAATGTGTGATTGATTATTCACTAACCTAGACTAACTTTATTGCATCTCAATCACGCTTAACAATGTGATTAGATTAACTATTCTACTTATCTTATTACAATGTGGAATTTCTACTAGTAGCACACTGAATTAGAAGATTTCTAAGTAATGATTGATGAATTTTTTTTGTTTCTTGAGTGGCATTTAGGCTTGCTCACTCCTATAAACTTAATTTTTTTAATGGGGTATTTTATTCTTTTTCTTTTTCTCTTTTTTTTTTTTTTTTTTTTTGACATATCTATTTTTTATCCCCTTTTGTTTATTATTTCTTTTTTTCTCTTTTTTTTTGGAAATAAATTATCAGAATGGGAAATTATTTACAACATATCATGTACAAAATTACAACTACAATCAATTCATCCTATAAAACATAGAACTCTAACACCTCCTACAATATCTTCCTTTTAAGCATTGAGCTTCTAGCCATTTACAGTAAGGAAATAATCAAGTACATAATGAATCAAAGGATTTATATTATTAATTCAAATATTAGTAAAAGTCATTGAAGGTGCAAAAGAGATGGTATACATGCAATGTCTTGGTTGAATCATTAGGGGGCTAATAGAGGAGGAGGTTTCAAGATATAAAGATAGTTAAAAAGAAATATCAAAACTAAGTTTAAAAGTAAAATGTAGAGTGATAAGGAGATTGAGAATAAGAGAAATTTGAATCATTACAATAAATCATTAACCAAAATTAAAAGATCAAAATTATCTTCAATTGTTTCTTACACAAGAAAGAAAATAAATATGGCAAAGATAAAAACCAATGCATTGTGAGACAAGATGTTAAGCAAGCTCTAAAATATTAATCTGAAAGAATATGTGAAATGTGTGAAAGAAGAATGTGGAGGACGAAAAGTAATTCTTTTATACTACCCAACTTACAAAGACATTAAATCTACTTTTTAAAACATTTGTACTCAAATCAAACTCCATAATTTGTTAAATTTAAAATAATTAAATTTATCCAAGTGCTTTAGAGGCAAGTGTGGGGAGGTACTGTAGTGAAGTATCATAAAATAATAGTAATAAACATAATATTGAAAAAATAAAAATAAAAGTAAAAAGTAATAAAATGAGAGAAAGGCACAGATTTCTTCTTCTTAGTAGATAAGCTTTTTAATTCAATGTATAAGGGAGATATATATATATATATATATATATATATATGGATTTGACATGATAACATTTAAAAACGATTAATAACAAAAAAAAAAAATCAATATAAATAGATATCGAGATGGGAAAAAAATATGAGTAAAAAAAATACTTTTTAATATGCATAATATGCACTATAAATTAAATATTTAAATATCAATTTTGAGTAAAATATTTCATTTTCGTCTATGTTTATATTATATAAAACAACTGAAAATACAAAGTTTCTTATGGTTGAAACATTTTATTGATATGTTGCACAAAATGAAGATGTCTAATTCCTTCCATACTTAAGTATGGAGTTTATACATGACATGCACACATAACCAACTTAAATCAAGTGTTAGGGATCAAATCTCTCAAAATAAAAATCTTTTTTCAAATTTTACACCATAAATATATGTTAATTAATAATAATATTAACACATTAATCACAATAAATAAAAAATGTGTTAGGGTCCTATAATAATAGGATTCATAATTTTGAATTGACCATGTAAGTCGTGCAATATTGTACATACCTTTGCTTTCTGCAAATGTTTTCCCATATTTAAAAATGAAAAGAGGGTAAGTCCTAAAAGAACAAACAAGGAACAAAAGAAACAAAGAATAAAAATGAATATCAAGTATGAACCCCACAAAAATAAATAAAAATAAGATCCTAAAAGTGTTGCACATTCAAATGATACTACTTTTAGTTACTTTACTTTTTCCAATAATAAATTATGTACGGCTTGTCCAAAATGCCACAATTCATGACAATCATACATTTTAATCTTGATTATTCATGCTTTTAAATTTCATGTTAAAATATTTAGTGAATAATATCTCACCAAACCATTTAATCTTGGCAGATTAGTATTTAGGTAGAGAATAAAAGAGCTCATCAGTTTAATTCGAGCCTTTGGAATATTATAAGATTAAAAGTAGATTATTTTGCTTATTAAAATAAAATAAAGGGTCAGAAAGCTCAAACGCGCCCAAAAAAAGAAAAGAAACAAGAAATAAATGTTAGGATAAAGAAAGGGTAGGCAGAAACACTTTTTGCAAATCATGGAAAACATTTTTGATTCATCTCATATTACAAACATCATTCTAAACATTTTACCCTTGTAAAAATATTCCTTTCCCCTCATTTTAACCCTTTCCCATCACTATATTCCCTTCCCCTTGACTCATTTTGCAATTTGTCTAAACAAGAACATCAAAACCCATTTACCCAAGGTTTGCAGCGCTTATTATTTATTGGGTCTTACTTTAAAAACCCCTCCCCAATAACATTCTTAGTACATTACTAACATCCCACCATGTTAATTTACTAACTCCATTTTAAATATATTTTTCAACTTTATTATATACCCAACCCCCTTATTATATTTTAGCCTATAGTTCATACATCCCCTCGCTTTATATATTACACCCTCTTAGTATAATAATATTTCGACTTTATTAACCCTCCGTCAATATATTTTGCGACCCCATAACATTTTAAACCCTATTCATATATTAAACTCATTCACATAATACATTATATCACCCCACCCATACAATCTCGAGTCCCACTTATTTGAAAACCCAACAATTTGTCTATCATTCAATCTCAGATATCCAATCCAATGACCTACATCGGTTTCGCAATCCCCGACCATCCGAAGTTTAAAATCACTAGAGGTCGCGAAATGGGTGGTTTTACCCAGCTCCCTCCTGCCACGCGGCACTCCCACATCTCATCGCACTCCACATCCTAAAACTGTCATACCACCCTTCCACTGTCCGATAAAAAAATTAAACCGCTAGTGCACTATGCGAAAAGCCACCCACCCATCTGTGCAATGTGATGAATCCCTTCTACTATGCGATAAACCATTTTCACTGTGTGTTGAGCCACCATCATTCTAAAACCCTGCTTTACTGTTATTCTACTATCTATGTTTGAATTGCAAAGCTGGAAAGGTTGTTTCAAAGCATAATTGAAACCTCCACAGCCCGGACTCCTTCCATAGGCCTCCCTGTTCCCTGCAAACGTTTTCTCCTCCCATCAAACCATGTTTTCATTAATTATTGATTTGTTTTGCAAGTAATTAGCATATCAAAATAATGGCCAAATATTTTTAACACTAGTTAAAAACCTGTCACACTCCAGATTCTTAGGAAATGTATTCGAAGGCTTCATTCAGCAAAAGTGTCATGTACAGAAGGAAAAACAAGTTAAACCAGCAATGCAGCAGAGAGAGATAAAATTTACACAGTAAATGATTAAACAAATATGAAAACATTTACCTCAGAAACAATGAAAGACATATTCTGCATGACGTTAAAAAATGTCTTTTAGTAAAAACCATTTTTCTAAAGACATAAAATCAGAATAAAATTTACCACGGGCTCATGAAGATAAATATTATAGAGGATATGATTTACTATGACAGGTGAAAGTGAAAACAGGTTAAAGAGCAGGGATATAAATCAAAGACAGGTGAAATATTTGCTACAGATGAAAGACAGAGGAAGAATATAGCATGAGAGATAAACAAGCTTGAGAAAAACAAACAGATGACAACAATCAGGTAAAATAGGGACAACTTTCAGTCAGCTGAAAGGTATCACTACATTTTAGCATCCAGATATTTTCTTTCCAGGAATAAATCCTAAATCAGTTTTAGGATATTTTGTATTACTTTTTTTTATAAATACTTCATTCATTCGAAGTATTAAGGGTGTTCGTATTTTCTGAACATTTCTATAGTTGTATTGATCTGAAACCTGAGGGTTTATTGTATCATTTTCAAGTCAGCGGGCTGGATTGAGTAATAAAGGCATTGCATTATAGGATTCATGTGTTGAGCCACTTCAGTGAAGTATCTTTCCATTGTTCAATTGTTATTTTCTTAAGTTTTTCATGAACTTGTATTTTTTCCAATTTAAATGTTATAACATGAATATTATTGTAAAAATTGTTTGAGTACACTCTGTTTTGAACTGTTATTCATTTTGATGTTTTCTTCTGATATCCAGATTAGGGAATTATTCATTTCTCCTTAGTTTCGATTGACCCCTTTCATTTCCCTCATTATCCAGTTTCAGGAATCCTTAACTGCTCCTTGATCTCGATTGAAACCATTTCACCATCCAGCCTAAAAGCTTTAAATCATCTCGGCTTCCTTGCCATGACAACACTTCCTTTAGAGCTTGATTCTGCCCTGATGCTTGATACATTGACACCATAGCCAAATGGAAAATAGAAATACCTCTATGCATCTAAATCAGTAATTCCAGCACCAAAAAAAATCAAAACCCAATCAATCTTACGTAACTAGCCTAAAATCAACCAAAAAAAAAAAAAAAAATCATAAAGAGAGAGCCCTCTCTGAGCATTAGGAAGGTTAGATCCTAATCTCAAAATTAGGTTGTAGTTACCTCGGTGAGTTCTTTTTTTAACCTTGAGAAATTACTGAGTGATAACATATTGGCAAATCCACTAGGGAAATCAATCTATTTCTTCATAAAAATTATACAAGAACCAAATCTAATCTATGATGTTGGACAGTGATCAAACACACAAAGGTTAAAATCGTCCACCTGGCGACTCCAAATAAATTTCAAAATCAAGACTCCACTGGAGGAATGAATATGAAAGAACAGTTCGGAAATATTGGGCTTTTAACTTGGATTACAATCCAAGACATCATGTTCTTTCTCATCAAGAAAATTTTTCGATGTATATTGTATTTTAGAGAAGATCTTAGATTAGTATTTGATTATTTTCCTTTGTAAATTTTAAATATAAAATATCCTTATCCATTTGAGTAGCTTTCTTCTCAAACTTATGATGATCACCTTTCGATTGAGAAGCCTCAATTAATTAAGACTAACCATACAATCCTCGTACATATTCCTATACCTTTTAAATTTCCAGATAGATATAAGCCACTCATCTTACCTCCTATACTCCATGATTTACCTGATAACTATTACAAATATCTCCCCATGTTTGATGGATAAAATTCTAACATCACTGCTGAAAAACATATTCAAGGTTTTGAGAATTATCTAGAACTATTTGAAATTGATGAAGATGATGTTAGTATCAGACATTTTGCTCTTTCTTTACAAACTAAAGTAAAAATTTGGTTCAAGAATCTGCCTATTGCAAGCATCTCAAATTTCCAATAGTTTTTCAAATTTTTCCTTGATAGATGTATAATCAAAGTCAATCTTTTTACGATCACAGAAAAATACAATCAGTTGAAAAGACAACCAAATGAGACAATACCACAATTTTCTGACAGATTTAATCAAGTTTATTATTCAATGCCATCAAATATCAAACCTCATCCTGATTCAGCTCTCTTATATTATCCAAAAGCATTTGATCCAGAAATTGAATTTCAGCTAAGAGAAATAAATCCCTCAACACTTGAATAGATGCAAAACATTGTAGTAGATGTAGAATTCAAACTGTTAATTAGAAGGGAAAATTTGAAAATAGAAAAAGAGAAGAACAACATTGCAGATGAAAAAATCGACATTTTGGTAAGTAAAATAGAGGAAATGATAAAAAAGATCACCATGAAAGATGAATTTTTGTTCATGATTACCATGACCCACTTCTTGAAAGAAAAGAGGATCTTACTGGTCATAAAAATTTCCCTACTAATCACAACTACCATAAATCAGAAAGTGAATTTACAGATCAAGATGTGGAAGAGAAATCTACTGATATAATGTGTATGTTTGATGATATTCCTTCTTTTACTGATTTGCCTAAGTATGATCAATATGATGATAATTATGTTGTCCAAATTCACGATAACTTTATAGAACAATCAACAGATGTTTGTGGGATGAGGAAACTCAGTTCCAGAAGCTGGAATATTGTGATCAGCCAATAGATATAAGCTATGAGAGTGAAGAAGAAAGTGGGGAAATTTTGGAAATAAGTGATGGATCTTTGCCTCTTTGTTTTGCTTCATTTCAGCTCATCATAGATAACTTTAAAGCAAACAAAAATTAGCAGTCTTTAGATATTGTTATTGACAACAAAGAAGACAATGAAACTCTTGATCATAATTCTTTAGTTTCACAATTACAGTTATAAAATTCCATTGAAAGACCTGATCAAATGACACAGGAAAATTCTGTACCACTATGTTTTGAATCATTTTAGTTTTTAAAGGAAATGTGGTATAATATCTTTGAAACAAAGAATGACCAGTGTACATAAATCTATGAAGTTCGATTCAAACCTATATGCAATAGGTTGCAGCAATCCTTCCAACTTTTTCATGATCCAATCGCTGATGTGTTGGATGATGAATGCATTCAAAACCTTTCTCCATTTACTGAATATGAGTTTCAGGATCAATATTATAGAAGTCTCATCAAACATACATTTCCATCAGTAGAAATAACATCACAAAGCTTATTTGAAAATCATCAATTAATCTTGCAAGGAAGCAACAGTTTAGTTTCAAGGAATGGAGCCCTTCCAGAACATATATAAAGTTTCTTGGATCAGTTTAACATTTTTACATATATCTTGCAAGATCCTTTTGAACATTTTCTAGAGTCGACAAAGGAAATTGAGTATTTCCTTATCTCTACATTTTTTGACAAGTTTCTATTAGGATGCAGAACTTTAGTCTTGATCACAAACAAGCACATGTATCAAAATAGATCAATAGATATAATGCTTGAATGGTTGCATTGGTTGTTTCATTTCACATAACCAGTAGTTGGACAGTTGATTAGAGTAAGTAGGTAGAATTTCAGTCTATTTAAGTTGTAGTTTTCAGCAGGTATTGAAATAATTCATTAAGATTTAAAACCAAGAAGAAGGCCCTAAAGTCTAGATGATATAGTATTTTGGTTTGAAGGTTGCAGCAATTCAGCAAGTGTCATATTTCAATTTGCAGAAAAGGTTGTGATTTCAGTTTGATATTTTCAGTCACATAAGTTATATAACAAAAGCATGAGTAGTCTTGGGATTGGCCCAATGGATCAAGCTACTGGTCGACGGTGTTCTAGACATCTCACAAGGAGATGTCATCCCCAAGTGAAGCCATTATTAGGGTCCTATAATAAGATTCATAATTTTTAATTAACCATGTAAGTCGTGTAATATTACACATACCTTTTCTTTCTGCAAATGTTTTCCCATATTTAAAAAATTAAAAGAGGGTAAGTCCTAAAAGAAGAATCAATGGACCAAAAGAAACAAAGAACAAAAATGAATACCAAGTATGAACCCCACAAAAATAGATAAAAATAAGATCCTGAAAGTGTTGCACATTTAAATGCTACTACTTTTAGTTACTTTAATTTTTCCAATAGTAAATTGTGTGCAACTTGTCCAAAATTTCACAATTCATGATAATAATACAGTTTAATATTGATTATTCATGCTTTTGAATTTCATGTTAAAATATTTAGTGAATAAGATCTAGCCAAACCATTTAATCTTGGAAAATTAGTAGTTAGGTAGAGAGTAAAAGAGCTCATCAGTTTAATATGAGCCTTTGGAATATTATAAGGTTAGAAGTAGATTACTTTTCTTATTAAAATAAAATAAAGGGTCAGCAAGCTCAAATACACAGAATAAAAGAAAAAAGAAAAAAAATTTAGGATAAAGAAAGGGTAGATAGAAACACTTTTTGAAAATCATGGAAAATATTGTTTGTTCATCTCATATGACTAACATCATTCTAAACATTTTCCCCTTGTAAAAATATTCCTATCCCCTCATTTTAACCTTTTCCCATCACTTTATTCCCTTCCCCTTGACTAATTCCACAATTTGTCTAAACAAGAACATCAAAACCCATTTACCTAAGGTTTGTAGCGCTTATTATATATCGGGATTTACTTTAAAAACCCCTCCCCGATATCATTCCTAATACATTTCTAACATCCCACCATGTTAATTTAAAAACTCCATTTTAAATATATATTTTCCACTTTATTATATATCCAACCCCCTTATTATATTTTAGCCTATAGTTCATACATCCCCCCGCTTTATATATTACACCCTCCCACTATAATATAATTCTGACTTTATTAACCCTCTATAATTATATTTTGCAACCCCATAACATTTTAAACCCTTTTCATAGATGAAACTCATTCGCATAATACATTATATTACCCCGACCATACAATCCCAGGTCCCACTTATTTAAAAACCCGGCAATCTGTACAACGTCCAATCTCAGATATCCAATCCAACGGCCTATATCGATTATGTAATCCCCGACCATCTGAAGTTTAAAATCACCATAGGTTGCAAAATGGGTGGTTTTACCCATTTCCCTCCTGTCACGCGGCACTCGCGCATCTCATTGCACTCCACATCCTAAAACCGCCATACCACCCTTCCACAGTGCAATAAAACCATTAACCCGCTTCTGAACTATGTGAAAAACTGGCCACCCATATGTGCAATGTGATGAAACCCTTCTACTATGCGATAAACCATTTGCAATGTGCATTGAGCCACCATTGTTCTAAAACCCTACTTTATTTTTATTCTATTATCTATGTTTGAATTGCAAAGCTCGAAAGGATCTTTCAAAGAAGAATTGAAACCTTCACAGCCCAGACTCCTTCCAGAGGCCTCCATGTTCCCTAAAAACGTTTTCACCTCCCATAAAACCATGTTTTCATTAATTATTGATTTTTTTGGCAGGTAATTAACATATCAAAAGAATGGACAAACAGTTTTAATACTAGTTAAAAACTTGTTTGCTCCAGATTCTCAAGAAATGTATTCGAAGCCTTCATTGAGCAGAAGTGTCATGTATAGAAGGAAAAACAAGTTAAACCAACAATATAGCATGGAGAGATAAAATTTACATAATAAATGATTAAACAAAGATGAAAACATTTACCTCAGCAACAACGAAAGACATATTTTGAATGAAGTTAAAACATGTCTTTTAGTAAAATCCATTTTACTAAAGACATAAAATAAGAATACAATTTACCACAGGCTCATGAAGATAAAGATTCCAGAGGATGTGATTTACTATGACAGGTGAAAGTGAAAATAGGTTAAAGAGTAGGGAGATAAATCAAAGACAGGTGAAATATTTACTACAGATGAAAGACAGAGGAAGAAGATAGCGTGAGAGATAAACAAGCATGAGAGAAACAAATAGATGAAAACAATCCAGTAAAATATAGACAACTTTCAGTCAGTTGAAAGGTATCACTACCTTTTAGCATCCACATATTTTATTTCCAGGAATAAATCCTAAATCAATTTTAGGATATTTTGTATTACTTTTTTGTATATGTTAGTGTGAATTCTTATTGCAAGCATACGAAAAAAGTCTCACTTTAGTTGTTTATAACAAACAGCCCTAACATCAAAGATGGCTGCCAATTTCTTTATTTATGCAGTTAGTTGACCAAGATAAATGCTACAAAATCCATTTCTATGCAGTTAAAGACATTAAGCAGTAAATAAAAGCAAGACTTGCTCCTTGCATCCAATAGACAAGACAAAAATATTTTTAAAGAATATTTGTATTTATGATACTTGGGAAGGGAACATAGAAAGATGTTACCAGTCCCCCTCAATGGGATGGGTTCTTGTATGTCCTCAACACTTCAGATCTAAGATCTCTCTCTCTCTCTTGATGGTGTAGAAAACCCAGACAAAACATGGAACTCAAAGGGAGCTCACAATAAAAATGGTAGCAAAATATGACAAAGATGGAGGATCAAAGTCAAACCAAAAGTATAGATCCAAAGTGATCTTTAGGCAACAAAAGGTAGTAAGTGAATGGAAAAACCCTTCTATTTATAACAAAATATTGAGTTAGTCTAGATATTGGTTCATAATTAAAATATTATTAACCAAATCTAGATCCAAATTTTGTGGAATATTTTATTATATTTGTTGGAGGGAAAAAGAATTTGAATTTGGTCAAATCCCTTTATTTGTAAATAATAAATAAATAAATTATTTATTTATTATTTTAAGGATGTGATTGAGTAATAATTAAATAAATAGTGATTTATTCAATTATTTATAAATGATTTAGTCAAATTTAACAATGAATATTATTTAAATAATGTTTAAATAATTATTCCTATAAAATAATAAGATAAATAATGATTTATCTCATTAATTTTCTTGTTTTGGGTTAAATATGACCAGGAATATTAATTAAACTATTGTTTAACTAATTATTCCTTGAGGAAAATAAAACAAATAAGGATTTATTCAATTATTCCTCATGAGGTTTCTTGTTTATACCATAAACAACTTAATAAATTAAGGATTACTAAGTTATTTTTCATAGTGAAAGCAATTTTACTTAGGGTAAAATTGGTCTTACATGGTGTACTTTGGTCCATCTAATAGTAACAGGTTAGATGACCAAAAATTGGTGTAACATATTTCCCCCCAGCATGTGAGCATTAGGAGCTAATCATATGACTGAATTACGTTGTAAGAACTCAATCACTAAACACTGAAGGGGAAGTCAGAGAGAGAGAAATATAAGGTAGACTAAAGTGTTATAGGACAAGACCCTGAGGAGGTGAGACTTACAGGTGAAACAAGTCTCTTTTATGAGTGAGTAATTGTTCGACAAGAGGCGGGGGAGGCATACATATGCCCATCGAGACAAATTACAAAGAATAATGCATCCAGTAAAAAAGGGACTGAAGTATATGCTGGCATAAACATGGACTAGATAAAAACAAGATAATTGATCCCACATACATACTGTGCCTAGGATAACAGCCAGGACTTATAAAATAATATCTAAGTACATGAGATACATGTACAACCAAAGAGGCCCTGTAACCAGGAGAGGGTTTTGAAAATCTGAATGATACATGCAAACTAAAAGGCGTTGCATGTGGCTGAGGTCGAAACCATCAAATTTGTGGAGCTACATCGAAGGATGTAATGAAGAGGTCATCCGGGCATGTGGGGGGATACCTGAAGGTCCACCCTCTCTTGAGGTCTGAAACATCTCACACACACCCGGGAATCACTGGTACAATCTGTTACATCACTGAACCATCAAGTATACGGATCTCGATCATGCCATAAGGAGTTGTAGCTGAGAAACAATCAAGTCAAAGGGCAATAAGGAGTCCATTTTCCTGATCTGAGGCACCGAACAAGAGTGGAAGCTGGAACCAAGGCACACCGCCCTCTAGACTTGTCTTCTGAAATGAATGAGCTAATGTCAACAGAAGGAGGTCTGCCATAAGTGAGGCAATAAGGGGTCCTCAACTAAGGCACAAGAGATAATAGTAGAGCGACTAATAGACATACACCAGGGATGATGATGGAATGGTGGGTATCGAGTAGTGGGCTGACGACTTCCCTTGTTAGAGCATGAAGGGCATGGATGACCTGGCAGCAATTGACACAATATCAAGGGGGATTGGGGATAGTAGGACTGAAGGCCACAATGGGTGACATAAGAGAGGGACAAAGAAATGAAGAATGGAGGACTATGACGGGATGCAAAGGGACTTGGGATAGACTCCATGAATGTGATGACGACTCAACTCAGATGCTCTAAACAAGGGCGACTTGATGATTTTTCCACATAGAAAAAGCTGAGTGGGGACCATAAAAACATGTGTAAAAGATGGTTACTCATGATGAAAATTGACACGAGCATGGACAAGTATGAAGGAAAAGTGGTGCCCCAAGTACAAGTGTTGCTAGTGAAGAAATTCACTTTTGAGGAGTGGTGAAGTGACCCTTCTTGGACAAAATTTGTCTAGGTGAAGTATCAAATCACAAAAAACTGAAGGATACCCATTTGATTTCTCGGTGAGAGCTTTCCAACGATATGGACGATTTGTCAAACTGAGATATGTTTTGGCCGCAGCGGGCGAAAGAAAAATATGGGGTTTCTCTTTTAACAAGGCATTTTCCCTCCAAATTCACTCATTCGCAAGTGTAGCTATGGTGAATGTAGAGAGGAGAGAAGGTCCTAAATCTTGCAGCGATCGTAGTAGAAAAACCGACTGTTTGAATCAAGATCTGTCAATTGCAGGTAAAAGGCCTAACCATACTCTTTCATTTCAGTGGATTGAAAGTTCACTTTAGGTGCCCAGAGCTTAGGAAAAAACCAAGTCACACTTTTTGGGGTCTTTTCTGTGACCTGGGTAGTAGGCACTAGGTAGAAAACTGTGACATGTCCTAGGAAAGGACCTGAAAAGTGCGACCTGTCAGAGAAAGGAGGTTTCAGTGCTATTTTTGGCTAAGATCTGGGATTTTTATGGTTGAGGGGCATAGATGCCCCCAAGCATGTTATGGTCATGCCAAAATGTATTTAGAAAAGGGAAATATAAACACATTTTTATGATGTGGTGTGCCATTTGTTTTCGTTATGGTTACGCAGTTCGAGAAAGGGAATGGGGAATTACCAATCTATGTTTGTACTACATATATGAAGCAAATGGACTAATTTTATGGGTTGGCATACATGGTGTCACTATCCTAAAGAGTGGATTTGGAGATAATGAACTGGTGCTCTCCTAGAAAACCCACAGGTTGGTCAACAACAATGTCTAGGGGATTGGGTTGTTGATTTAAGAGGAAGAAATGATGGGGGGTATCATCCCTAGAGTGATTTAAAGTGATACGGGACTCTATAGGTTCTTTTAAATAGGGAAGAATGATGGTACTAGAGTCGACACAACCAGATGCACTATGAGGTTTGTGGAAAATTGCCTCTCCTAGACTCTCAAATATGGTTGCCCCCTTACCAAAACATTGTGTGTCAATGTAATGACCACAAGGTGTATGTGGTTCAAATGTATGGTTTCGATGTAGGATAGATAAAGTCAAGGGTGGTGATTGATTCCATAATTTTTTCATCGTAATAGAATAAGGGGTGACTGGTGGAAGAAATACCATGTGATGCGACAAAGCTACCTAACTCATCATCATGAGAAGAAAGGTCCCCATGCACATCATCACAAAGGGTGATCGAAAAAAAAGTAGATGAAGGATCCACTGATGTTGATCCCAAGGTGATCACTGAAGAGAGGTCAGGTGAAATAGAAGGGGAAGTCCTAGGGGGGTCTTCCACCATGGATCTCATAAATGATAACAGGTAGTGGACAGTGGTTGAATACTTTTTCATTTTGACATACGGAGGAATTTCTATGGGAGTGAATGTGTCCTCTAGTTTTCCTAAAGTAAAACATGCAAATAAGGGAGTGGTGGACTTGTTGCGCTTGGCCTAGAATTGGCGAACCACTTCCAAAGAGGAGCAGTACTCATTGAGGTGGGGACAGAGGTAAGTATAGTGGGCATGGAAATCACACAAAGCATAGGGGTGATTTATGCACAAAGTCTTCAGTTTCTTGGTTTAATCAGGTAAGTAACATGGACTTTTGGGATATCAGACTCAAGAAACGCTTCATTGACCACGGTCTTGAGGTGAGGCAATTCAGGACAGGTATGGGTGGCATGACTAAAAACATTAGACAAAGCACACCGGGTGGTATGCTTTGGAGGCTAAGGAGGAGCAGGGTTTGTCAGGGCAGCCTTGTCTTTAGGTGCCTTATTGCGAGCATTTCCCCCCTCACCCGAAGCTGTCACAACAAGAGTAGGTTCCTGTTGAGGTGGCTGAGGCGCGGTAGCAAAGGGAGGGTTCATGGGGACCGGTTGAACCAGGGTTAAAGCAAGATAAGGTTTGGGCTGACCAAGTGGGATAGTGGTTTGGGGATCAATGTACCAGACTGGGATCCCCAGGGTCATGTTAGGAAGGGAGCTAGGAACAGTATTTGACCGGAGGGTTAATGGCCAGGCAGGAAAGCTCTGAGATGGTTAAGGCTAGGAAGAACTGAACCAGAAGGGTAAAGAGGCTCATGGGTACCAGCTGTAGATGAGGTGCCTTGACAAGGGGATCATGAAGGCTGAGTTGAGGTGCTAGGAGTAGGTTGCAGTGGGCGAGGCTGCTGACTAGTCGAAGTGGGTCGCTTGAGGGCACACCGAGATGATTGCATCATGTAAATTTTCGATAAGTTGAGATCAGAGATAGAATGAGAAATACTAGGAAATGAACCAAGCAAATAGGAGTCCTTGTAAACCCTAGGTGAGACACTAGTCAAAGGTTCGACTATTTTTTTGTTGGCCACCGAAGAGATGATGGACTCAGCGGAGGTCTGAGACTTCGGTTCATAATATGTCAACTAGTCAATGGTCTCAATATTTCCATTATGAGGAAAGAACACCTTACGGTGAAACACAGATGGGACAGCAGACATCGCATAAGTGTAGCTATGACCCAATATAATTTTTTAATCTAAGGGGGCATCGATGACTTCTACGTCAATACAAACAATCTTGTCCACGAGAGTAATAGGACAATTGCGGAATAGGCCAATGGGCTGGGAAGAGTGGCCATCCCACGCTTGGAGGGTGATAGTGGAAGGGGCCAACTCAGGAGATTCTAGTTGCTTCCAAACCGAAATGGACATCACACAGGTGGGTGCCCACTCATCAATGATACAATAGGATACGTTGGCATTCCAGATCTTGACGGGGATTTGGAAGGCGATGGAAGAAAGAAGGGGAGGTTGTTATGACTAGTCAACATCGAAGATGATCAAACAATCATTTGAAGGATCCATAATGCCCATGGCAGTTATTAGAGTTTTTCGTTTTTAAGGGCACAACTGGAGGAGTTCCAGCATTGAGATGGCAGCAGGGGATTGCACCAAATCATATACTATACTATATGAATGGGCAACTTTGCCAGAAGTAGCGTTTCAGTGTGATGGTCCCTTGGGGATCTTGGTATGAACCTCTGCCTCAGGCTAAGGGATCTGTAAAGGACCATTGGTTGTCTAAATAATCTTTGTGGAACCTGAAGAAGGGGGATCGGGGGCAGACGTAGCAGGAGGCTTGGTGTACTGACGGGACTGAGTCTGAAGGTTGAGGTCAACGGTAATGGGTTGGTCAGAGTTCATCATGAGAATCCGGTAATCATAGGTACCATATGGAGGAGTTTGAGTGGCTACCTAACCTTCAAGGTGTTGGGTAGCCATGAATCCTTGCTAGGGGAAAGGATTGGTAAACACAGTTGGCTGGATAGGTGCAGCATTGGGAGGAACCGAAGGGGAGGCTTGTTGTCCTTGCGATGCTGCTTGAGTCTCCCACATCTAATGCATCTGAGGTAAAGGAGGACAATCTTGGGTGTAGTGACCATAGACACCGTAACAAGAACAAGGCTTATTCATGTGAACAGGGCTATCCTGCTTGGGCTGAGTGCCTTGTTGCTGGTTAGAAGTGTTAAGTACATTCCCTTTGGGATTAGGTCTTGGATTACCTAGGGTAGATTTATTTTGGGTGTCTTTCCTCTTCTTTTTGGAAGTAGGAGGATTAGTCACGCCTTGATGTGCATACACCTGACCCTGGGGGGTGGTGGTTGTTATTGCTGGGGTTGAGAAGACAAGGGAGGCAGGGGTGCTAATGCTGGAGGAGCTGGAGCACCAAGCTGCAGATATAGGTAATAAGGTTGGGCAACATTGTGGTAAACAAGTTGTTCAAAAGGAATAGGCATGTAGTATCCTTGATACATGCTACCGGGAGGGGGAAAAGTGATGGAGGAGCTAGCCCCTCCCTAAGGAAAACCATAACCCATGGGAGGATGAGTGTACGGATGAGAAAGGGCTCCAATGATATCATCAGTGGCATGGGATGCCCCAGTGCATTGTTACCACCAGGTCTAGGGAGATCAGGTAAGATGGTATAAACATAACCAGAATGTGCATCAATGAGGTCATATTGCAACGCAATCTAGATAGTAGCTTCTTCGGTCTGAGGGAAATAAGATACGACGTCTTTGTCGATAGCAGGCAAAAGGGATCTGAGAAACTAGTCGATGTAAACACGGTCTTCGAAGGTAGGTGCTCGACATAGGCTCTTTCTTCTTTGACATTCTTGGACATGATCGGATAGGCGGGTCATAGATGATTGACGGAAAGAGGTCAAAAGTTCGGTACCAGTGTCATAATGAAGGGAAAGCTGGAAGTAAGACAAAAAATCTCGGGAAATATTCGCAAAAGTAGTATGAGGGGAAGATGCCTGGTCAACATACCACTTAGAAACTTCTCCAATAAGCGTACGTTGGAACAACTGAAGACGAACAGATTCATCATGCTACAAAATCCTGATCTATGCAGTAAAAGACATTAAGCAGTAAATAAAAGCAAGAGTTACTCCATGCATCCAATAGACAAGACAAGAATATTTTTAAATAATTTTTGTATTTATGACACCTGGGAAGGGAACATGGAAAGATGTTACCAGTCCCCCTCAATGGGATGGGTTCTTGTATGTCCTCAACACTTCAGATCTAAGATCTCTCTCTCTCTTGATGGTGTAGAAAAACCAGACAAAAAATGGAACTCAAAGGGAGCTCACAAGAAAAATGGTAGAAAAATATGACAATGATGGAGGATCAAAATCAGACCAAAATTATAGATCTAGGGTGATATTTAGGCAACAAAAGGTAGTGAGTGAATGGAAAACCCTTCTATTTATAACAAAATATTGAGTTAGTCTAGATATTGGTGCATAATTAAAATATTATTAACCAAATTTAGATCCAAATTTTATGGAATATTTTATTATATTTGTTTCAGGGAAAAAGAATTTGAATTTGGTCAAATCCCTTTATTTGTAAATAATAAATAAATAAATGATTTATTTATTATTTTAAGGATATGGTTGAGTAATAATTAAATAAATAGTGATTTATTCAATTATTTATAAATGATTTAGTCAAATTTAACAAATAATATTATTTAAATAATGTTTAAATAATTATTCCTATAAAATAATAAGATAAACAATGATTTATCTCATTAACTTTCCTATTTTGGGTTAAATATGACCATGAATATTAAGTAAACTGTTGTTTAACTAATTATTTTTTGAGGAAAATCAAACAAATTAACGATTTATTCAATTATTCCCCATGGGGTTTCCTGTTTAGACCATAAACAACTTAATAAATTAAGGATTACTAAGTTATTTTTCATAGTGAAAGAAATTTTACTTAGGGTATAATTCGTCTTCCATGGTGTACTTTGGTCCATTTAATAGTAACAGGTTATATGACCAAAAATTGGTCTAACAGTATAAATACTTCATTCATTCAAAGTATTAAGGCTGTGTGGATTTTTTGAACATTTCTATAGTTGTATTGATCTGAAACTTGAGGGTTTATTGAGTAATAAAGGCATTGCATTACTATGTGACACTTGTTTCATTACTGATGTATCATGTTTTGGGACTGTGAATGCCTACAGTTTTGATTGTGTGGCTGACTGTAATTGATTTTGGACTGAACAGTAGTTTATACTACAGCTTTATGTAACATGTAGCTGATCATTAATAGAAAAGTTACGAACTTTTTCTTTGTGGAAAATAAAGGCATTGCATTACAAGATTCATGTGTTGAGCCACTCTAGTGAAGTATATATCCATTGTTCAATTGTTATTTTCTTAAGTGTTTCATGAACTTGTATGTTTTCCAATTTAAATGTTATAACAGGAATATTATTGCAAAAAAATTTCAATTACACTCTGTTTTGAACTGTTATTCATTTTCATGTTTTCTTCTGATATCCAGATTAGGGAATTCTTCGTTTCTCTTTAGTTTCGAGTGACCCCTTTCATTTCCCTCAATATTCGGTTTGAGGAATCCTTAACTGCTCCTTGATCGTGATTGAAACCATTTCACCATCCATCCTCAAAGATCTGAATCAACTCGGCTTCCTTGCCCTGTGAACACTTCCTTTAGAACTTAATTATGCCATGTTGCTTGATACATTGACTCCATATCCCAATGGAAAATAGACATACCTCTATCCATCTAAATCAGTAATTCCACCACCAAAAAAAAATCAAAACCCAATCAATCTTACATAACTAGCATAAAATAAACCAAAAACAACAAATATAAATCATAAAGAGAGAGCCCTCTCTAAGCATTAGGAAGGCTAGATCCTAATCTCAAAAGTAGGTTTGTGGTTACCTCGGTGAGTTCTTTTTTTAACCTTGAGAAATTACTGAGTGATAACATATCGGTGACTCCACTGGGGAAATCAATCTATTTCTTCATAAAAATTATACAAGAATCAGATCTGATATATGATGGTGGATAGTGATTAGACACACAAAGGTTAAAATCATCCACCTGGTGACTCCAAATCAATTTCAAAATCAAGACTCCACTGGAGGAATGAACCTGAAAGAACAGTATGGAAATATTAGGCTTTTAACTTGGATTACAATCCAAGACATCATGTTCTTTCTCATAAAGAAATTTTTTCAATGTATATTGTATTTTAGAGAAGATATTAGATTATTATTTGATTATTTTCCTTTGAAAATTGTAAATATAAAATCTCCTTATCCATTTAAGCAGCTTTCTTCTGAAACTTATGATGATCATCTTCTGATTGAGAAGCCTCAAGTAATTAAGACTAATCTTACAATCCCCGTACATATTCCTATACCTTTTAAAGTTCCAGATAGATATAAGCCACTCATATTACCTCCTATACTCCATGATTTACCTAATAACTATTAAAAATATCTCCCCATGTTTTATGGAGAAAATGCTAACATCACTGCTGAAAAACATATTCAAGTTTTTGAGAATTATCTAGACCTATTTGAGATTGATGAATATGATGTTAGTATCAGACATTTTTCTCTTTCTTTACAAACTAAAGTAAAAATTTGATTCAAGAATCTGCCTATTGTAAGCATCTCAAATTTCCAGTAGTTTGTCAAATTTTTCCTTGATAGATGGATAATCAAATTCAATCTTTTTGTGATCATAGAAAAATACAATCAGTTGAAAAGACAACCAAATGAGACAATACGACAATTTTCTGACAGATTTAATCAAGTTTATTATTCAATGCCATCAAATATTAGACCTCCTCCTGATTCAACTCTCTTTCATTATCCAAAAGAATTTGATCCAAAAATTGAATTTCAGCTAAGAGAAAAAAATCCTTCAACACTTGAACAGATGCAGAACATTGCAGTAGATGTAGAAGTCAATCTGTTAATTAGAAGGGAAAAGTTGAAAACAGAAAAAGAGAAGAACAACACTGTAGATGAAAAACTCAACATTTTGGTAAGTAAAATAGAGGAAATGATAAAAAATATCACCATGAAAGATGAAATTTTTGTTCATGATTACCATGACCCACTTGTTGAAATAAAAGAAGACCTTACTAGTCATAAACATTTCCCTATTAATCACAACTACCATAAATCAAAAAGTGAATTTACAAATCAAGTTGTGGAAGATCAATATACTAATATAATGTGTATGTTTGATGACATTCCTTATTTTACTTATTTGCCTAAGTATGATCAGTATAATGATAACTATGTTGTCCAAATTCAAGCTAACGTTATAGAGCAATCAACAACTAGTTTCTGGGATGAGGAAACTCAGTTCCAAAAGCTAGAATACAGTGATCAGCCAATACATATTAGCTATGAGAGTGAATAGGAAAGTGTATAAATTTTGGAAATAAGTGATCGATCTTTGTATCTTCTTTTTCTTCATTTCAGTTCATTAGTGTAATGATCCCTTTTCAGGAAATTTAACAAGGTGCTCAACAGAAACGTTGTATAAGTAAAAATGTGAAAAAATAACGCATATCAGGACTTCGTTCCTCTTATTTATGTTGTATGGGACTTATATGTGTATTTTTATCAAAAATAAATCAGTGTAGACTCATTAAACAGATCTCCCAAAAGCTTGACTAGCTAAAAATCACCCAAAGAGGAAGGTTGCAGCGAAATGCAAGCACTGCTTCAGGAATTGCACATTTTTAGCAAATGTTCAGAGGAGATCAGAAAGGAGACTTATATTTGAGTCATATAGCAGCAAATAAGCATTATGATAAATCCCTTTCATTATAAAATATAATTCATGAGTCAATACAGCAATAAATCTTCAGAAAAGAGAGCAAGAACACAAGTATATTTTCAGAAATGCTTCAACAGCGTTATTTTTTAGGAGCTTCAACAGCTGGAAGTTAAAACTCAAATCTAGGACAGATATTTGGATGAAACATCACATCTATATCAGATCTGGAAACTATATAGTTTTCTCTACAAGATCAACTTGGAATTTTGACAAAAGCATGCATGAATAAGAGTAGATCTGAGAAACAAGATGTAGATCTGGAAACTGCTGTAGTAAATTTCTGAATATAAAATTTCATTAAAATGGATTAGATCTGAAAATAACATAGATCAGCAAGCTAATCCATGGATCACCAAGTGGAAGGCAAGGCCCAACACAAGAGATCTCTGGTCTAAACTATGAGCAAGACACCATGTAAACCCGCATACAGAAATAACGCAGTTTAATCAATGGGACAACACTGTAGCTAAAATGACACAGAAAAATACTTTAAAATTGCAAATCTGAAGTACAAGAAGCAGAGACACTCTTTCAGGAGGTTAAAGAACACCTTCCATGAGAATAGGCTCCCAAAAATACACTATATCTCTGCAGATCTAGACTCCCACTTGCTACAGCTCACAAGACAGCTCAACCCTCAAGATGAGTAATGTTGTAATGTAAGATGGAGCTTGGCCTCAAGCCTGATATTGGTTCAATTCAGCAAAATTTCCTCCTTGAATCCTCAAATGAAGAGGTGAAATCCCTGCATAGGAATTCCAAATACAATCCTCCACTAAACAGCAGAGAATGGTATTTGTCTAAAAAGACAAATACTCGGAAATATGATCAATCACCAACAACCTTCTCTTGCTGCCCTCCCTCTCCTTTTATAAGATGAGAAATATTTTTCAAACCCTAAACCATCTTGATGAGTTAGCCCTTTTCACATGACAGGCTCCCTTCTAGAACTGTGTTGTCCCTTTTGGAGATGCAATGAACCTAGACGGCGTTGTTGATTTGGTCAAGGTTGACCTAGTCTTTAGCTCAACCCTATTTCACACCTACAAGTGACTATTTACATGGCCCTGATTTGTCTTTGTTCACATGGGAATTGATTTATTCATACTTTTTAGGAGTTTTACATGTCCTCCTTTATTCATTTATTCATGAATCAGAAATTAAAACAAAATTGAATGTTCCTCTTAGCTAAGGCTAAGTGGGAACATTACAATCCTCCCCTCCAAAATGTTGCTTGTCCTCAAGAAACTGATAGGGTAAGAGCTGTAGTTATTTTCCTCCTCCATTGATGGAATTATCAAGGATCAAGCTTTCATCATCGGCCAAGTGCTCATTAAGCCAATACATCAAAAATTTCTCCTCCAAGGCTAACATGATAGGGGCATAGTCCATCCCTTCAGGAGTGTAAAACTCAACAGAAATAAACATGGGTGAAGCAATGTCACATCTAAAACATGCATCAAGAAGTACAAGATGAAGTTCCATCCCATGGGGTACATAGACACTTCCCACTCGTTTCCCATACAAACCCATAAACAATACCAATATATCATCTATGTATGGAAGCAAAATCACATATATGCAAACTGAAATTTTCACTTGAGGAGGTGGGTCACAATCCCACATAAGATACCAACGCAATGCACTCCTTGGCTTGAGTAGATCTGAGTGTGGTAAGTGGTAATCCCACCACATCTTGGCTGCATGGGTCACTTTGACATGGCTGAAAGTGATACCCAAGTTAGGTGCTTTTGGGAAGCACTCCCTTTGCACCTCAAGGGAGTAGCCAGAGTTAGAATTTTTATTGGCCTCATCAATGCCATGAGATCTACATGTAATATCACTCCTTGTAGGAGCCATGGCCTACATACATATGGTAAGAGAATATGTCAAATTAGAAAAATAAACATGCTCCATAAGATCATATTCTTTACCATTCAAGTCTCCCACACACATGGAGTTAGGCATGGGCATTTCTCCTCTTTTAAGAGAAGGAAGAGATGGTTGAAATGACTCCTGCATAGATTCCTTTGGCTGCCCCATCTCCTCATAACTATTTCAGTTTTTAAGTGTTGTTGTAGTTCCTCCCAATCATATTTCTGATGCAGTTCCTCCTTCATAACCTCCCAATCAAAACTCCTCATGATTAGGGAGTAGATCTTTGCTGACTGCATATAGTTGGAAAGGAAATATGTGTGTGCTCTTTGTAGTATCTCTTGCTTAAGCTTGGAGGCTTCAGATAAGAATACTTTACCAAGATGATAGATGACCCCTTCATGGACCACATAGCCTCCCCCCTTGCTTCATGCCATCTAATATCATCCCAGTGCGAAGATATTTGGAGTACTCCACCAAGAGCTGAGATCTCCACTATGGATCCACGCAACTCAACAAGGACAGCGCTGCTGATACATCTATGCTGGTGCTTGCCTTGTAATTAATTGCTTCTTTGACATTATGCATGCCAAATTTGTTTGCTGGGAGGTTGATCCTCCCCTTTACTTCCTCCCATAGCGTTGTGGCTTTCTCTTCCATTGCTCCAATCCTTTCTTGGTCTATGCTTGGAGCAGCACTTTGTGAGGCTTCCCCCACATGATCAGAATCTAATGGCATTCCAAGTGGATTTTCATGAGTTAGGAATGTTCCTTGTAGCATTCTCATAAACATGAGATAAGGAACTGTGAGATCCTTGCTTCCATTGTGCAAATCCATCTCTGTTGTTTGTGTGGAAACATCAGGTGCAGGATAAGTGTGCATGCCTTGAATTATTTGTGGTTTCCCACTCTTCAAGTCCACCCACTCCATCTGCAAGGCCTTCCAATCAGTGGTGACCTTCCCCAAGGTAATCAACCACTGGACACCCAAGCTGATATTGGTGTCTGGTATGTCAACTACAAAGAAGTGATCCACCAAGGTGTAGGACCCCATAGTGACAGAAAGTGATGGAACATATTGCATGCACTGCATAGTTCTATCTCCTGGGACCAAAAAAGAGAACCCATCAAAAGTATCAGTGGGGATCCCTCTCCTCTGCACAAGGTGATAATCAATAAAGTTGTGGGGTGCCCCACTGTCAATCAAAATAGACACTCTCTGGTTCATGATTGAACCTTGTACTCTTAGGGTCAAGTATTTGGGCACTCCTCTCAAAGAATTAAGAGTCCCACTTGTTGGAGAAAAGGCTCCCTCTTCACCTCTAGATGGTGATTGATCTTCCTCCTCATCATCACCAGCGTTGTGACCCCTCCTAGGTCCTTCATTCCCGTCTTCCTCCTCAAAATCTGAGAAAAATTCTATAAAGTGTGTCGTTCCAGCAGCACATCTATGTCCCGGTACCCATGGCTCTTGACAAGTGAAACAAAATCTTTGTTTCCTCAACTCCCTCCGAAGATCAAGGTCAAGAGGTTTCTTCAGTGAGCTCTCCTTGGGTGGAGCAGTTTTCCCTTCTTTCCCCTTAGAAGAGTGAGGGGCTTTGCTTTGGAAAGTTTCCTTTTCTCTTGGCAAGGCATCTTGGAGATCTCTAGCTCTCTCAATGGCATCATGCAAAGTGATGGGCTTGGTAGACTTAACCAACCCATGCAAAGGTTCCTCTAGGCCATCAATGAACATGTAGACTCTCATTGCTAGCGATAGATCAGGGACCATTACTGAAAACCTCAGGAATTCAAAGATATGGACCTCTACATCTCCTCTCTGCTTCAGCTTTACTAAGCTTATAAAAGGGGCCTCTGTATCTTTCTGATCAAATCTTTCCACTAGTCTTCTAGTGAACTTAGCATATGTAGACACATTTTTGTGTCCCAATGTAGATAGTCCATGAAACCACCAGTTGTGGGCTTCACCCTCAAAATTCAACGCAACAATCTTGATGGCTTCTATTTCGGGGACTTTATTCAACTGGAAATAGATGTCCAAATTTTCCACCCATACTTTGGCAGAAAAAGAGGATGACCCATCAAATTTGGGCAAAAATAACCTGCCCATAGTATGGTGTCTCCCTTGAAAAAAACCTCCATCTTTGTACTGCTGCCATGGCCTCCTCCGGACCTTGAGATGGAAAAAGTCTTGAAAGCTCAGGTTATCCTTTAACCTCTGACTTTGTGAGTCATATTCCACAAAGTAACCTTCCAGGGACGTTGGTTCTTGTGGTCCCTCATTCTCTACAGCCAAGAAGGTAGGCATAGTAGAGTGTTGGGAGGCCTGTGGAACTTGTGGCAAGCTCACAGGTTGACCAGTTCCATAATGAGATATTTCAAAACTTTCTCCTTAATGGAATCTCCCAAAGGACTCCCTCATTCTATCCACCCTCATCTCCTTTATCTCCTTGGAAAGATATTGCATAGTCTCCAAGAGAGTTTTTTCAAACTCCTCTGCTTCCTTATCCTTATCATTCACAGATTCAGGGGCTTTCCCTTTGTCTTGACCCTTATTAGGGCCATCAGTGGTGGGGTCATACTTGTTATGACTTCTAATTTGGTACCTCCTCTCCCTCTCAGTGGGAGGATCCTCTTATTCAGAGTGCAGCATGACTAGTGCTCCAATGGAAAACATAGGTTGTGCCAAGAGTGGAGCTTCAATACCACTGTAATGATCCTTTTTCAGGAAATTCAACAAGGTGCTCAACAGAAACGTTGTATAAGTAAAAATGTGCAAATATAACGCAGATCAAGACTTGGTTCCTCTTATTTATGTTGTATTAGACTTATATATGTATTTTTATCAAAAAAAAATCAATTTCGACTCATTAAATAGATCTCCCAAAAACTTGAATAGCTAAAAAGCACCCAAAGAGGAAGGCTGCAGCAAAATGCAAGCACTGCTTCAGGAATTGCGCAATTTTAGCAGATTTTCATAGGAGATCAGAAAGGAGACTTATAGTTCATTCATACATCAGCAAATAAGCATTATGATAAAGCCCTTTCATTATACAGTAGAATGCATGAGTCGATACAGCAATAAATCTTCAAAAAAGAGAGCAGGAACACAAGTATATTTGCAGAAATGCTTGAACAACATTATTTTTTAGGAGATTCAGTAGCTGGAAGTTACAACTCATATCTAGGAAATATATGTGGATGAAACATCACATCTATATCATATATGGAAACTATATAGTTTTCTCTACAAGATCCACATGGAATTTTGACAAAAGCATGCATGAATAAGAGTAGATCTGAGAAACAAGATGCAGATCTGGAAACTGCTGCAGTAAATTTCTAAATATAAAATTTCATTAAAATGGATCAGATGTGAATAGAACATAGATCAGCAAGCTAATCCATGGATCACCAAGTGGAAGGCAAAGCCCGGCATAAGAGATCTCTGATCTAAACTATGAGCAAGCAACCATGTAAACCCTCATACATAAATAATGCAGTTTACTCAATGGGACAACACTGTAGCTCAAAGGACATAGAAAACTACTGTAAAATTGCAGATCTGAAGTACAAGAAGCAGAGACACTCTTTCAAGAGGTTAAAGAACACTTTCCATGAGAAGAGGCTCCCAAAAATACACTAGATCTCTACAGATCTAGACTCCCACTTGCTACAGCTCACAAGACAACTCATCCCTCAAGATGAGTAGCGCTGTAATGTAAGATGGAGCTTGGCCTCAAGCCTAATATTGGTTCAATTCAGCAAACTTTCCTCCTTGAATCCTCAAAGGAAGAGGTGAAATCCCTGCATAGGAATTCCAGATACAATCCTCCACTAAACAGCAGAGAATGGTATTTGTCTAAGCAGACAAATACTCATATTTATGATCAATCAACAACAACCCTCTCTTGTTTCCCTCCCTCTCCTTTTATAAGATGAGAAAGCTTTTGCAAACCCTAAACCATCTATGATGAGTTAGCCCTTTTCATATGAGAGGCTCCCTTCTAGAACTGCGTTGTCCCTTTTGGAGATGCAATGAACCTAGACAGTGCTGTTTATTTGGTCAAGGTTGACCCAGTCTTTAGCTCAAACCTCTTTCACACCTGCAAGTGATTATTTACATGGCCTTGATTTGTCTTTGTTCACATGGGCATTGATTTATTCAGACCTTTTAGGAGTTTTACATGTCCTCCTTTATTCATGTATTCATGAAATACAAATTAAAACAAAATTCAATGTTTCTCTTAGCTAAGGCTAAGTGGGAACATTACAATTATAGACAACTTTAAAGCAATAAAAAATCAACAAGTTTTAGATATTTTTATTGACAACAAAGAAGACAATGAAACTCTTGATTAGAATTCTTCATTTTCACAATTACAGTTATCAAATTCCATTGAAAGACCTGATCAAATGACACAAGAAATTTATATACCACTATGTTTTGAATCATTTCAGTTTTTAAAGGAAATGTGGTATAATATCTTTGAAACAAAGGATGACCAGCCTACAGAAATATACGAAGTTCCATTCAAACTTATATGCAACAGGTTGCAGCAATCCTTCCAAGTTTTTCATGATCTAATAGCTTATGTGTTGGATGATGAATGCATTCAAAAGCTTTCTCCATTTACTGAATATGAGTTTCGGGATCAAGATGATAGAAGTCTCATCAGACAGACATTTCCATCAATAGAAATAAAATCACAAAGCTTATTTTAAAATCAACAATTAATCTTGCAAGGAAGTAACAGTTTAGTTTCAAGGCATGGAGCATATCCAAAACATATATACAATTTCTTGGATCTTTTAACATTTGTACATATATCTTGCAAGATCCTTTTGAAAAATTTCTAGAGTCACAAAGGTAATTGAGTAATTCTGTATCTCTACATTTGTTGACAAGTTTCTATTACGATGTAGAACTTCATTCTTGATCACAAACAAGCACATGAAACAAAATACATCAATAGATATAATGCTTGAATGGTTGCATTGGTTGTTTCATTTCACCTAACCAGTATTTGGACAACTGATTAGAGTAAGTAGGTAGAATTTCAGTTTATTTCAGTTTCAGCTTTCAGCGGGTATTGAAATAATTCATTAAGATTTAAATTCAATAAGAATGCCCTAATGTCTTGATGATCTAGTAGTTTGGTTTGAATGTTGCAGCAGTTCAGCATGTGTCAGATTTCAGTTTGCACAAAAGGTTATGATTTCAGTTTGATATTTTTAGTCACAGAAATTATATAACAAAAGCATGAGCGGTCTTGGGATTGGCCCAATGGATCAGGCAACTAGTGGACGATGTTCTTGACATCTCACAAGGAGATGCCATCCCCAAATGAAGCCATTGTTAGGGTCCTATAATAAGATTCATAATTTTGAATTGACCATATAAGTCATGTAATATTGTACATACCTTTACTTTCTACAAATGTTTTCCCATATTTAAAAAATGAAAAGAGGGTATGTCCTAAAAGAACAATCAAAGGACTAAAAGAAACAAAGAACACAAAAAGAATATCAGGTATGAACCCCACAAAAATAGATAAAAATAAGATCCTGAAAGTGCTTCACATTCAAATGCTACCACTTTTAGTTACTTTACTTTTTCCAATAATAAATTTTGTGCAGCTGTCCAAAATTCCAAAATGCATGATAATCATACAATTTAATCTTGATTATTCATGCTTTTAAATTTCATGTTAAAATATTTAGTGAATAAGATCTGGCCAAACCATTTAATCTTGGAAGATTAGTAGTTAGGTAGAGAATAAAAGAGCTCGTCAATTTAATCTGAGCCTTTGGAAGATTATGAGGTTAGAAGTAGATTAGTTTTCTTATTAGAAGAAAATAAAGGGCCAGCAAGCTCAAATGTGCCCAATAAAAGAAAAGGAAGAAATAAAATGTTAGGATAAAGAAAGGGTAGGCGGAAACACTTTTTGCAAATCATGAAAAACACTGTTGGTTCATCTCATATTACTAACATCTTTCTAAACATTTTCCACTTGTCAAAATATTCCTTTCCCCTCATTTTAACCCTTTCCCATCACTATATTCCCTTCCCCTTGACTATTTCCACAATTTGTCTAAACAAGAACATCAAAACCCATTTACCCAAGGTTTGTAACGCTTATTATATATCGGGCCTTACTTTGGAAACCCCTCCGTGATATCATTCCTAATACATTTCTAACATCCCTCCATGTTAATTTACTAACTTCATTTTAAATATTTTTTTCCACTTTATTATATACCCAACCCCCTTATTATATTTTAGCAATTAGTTCATACATCCCACCACTTTATATATTACACCCTCCCACTATAAAAATATTCCAACTTTATTAACCCTCCGTCATTATATTTTGTAACCCCATAACATTTTAAACCCTATTCATATATTAAACTCATTCGCATAATACATTATATCACCCCACCCATACAATATCGAGTCCCACTTATTTGAAAACCTAACAATTTGTCCACCATCCAATCTCAAATATCCAATCCAACGGCCTACATTGGTTTCGCAATCCCCGACCATCCGAAGATTAAAATCACCATATGTTTCGAAATGGGTGGTTTTGCCCATCGCACTCCACATCCTAAAACCGCCATACCACCCTTCCACCGTGCAATAAACCATTAAATCACTTCTGCACTATACGAATAACCACCCACCGATCTGTGTAATGTAATGAAGCCCTTCTACTATGTGATAAACCATTTACACTGTGGGTTGAGCCACCATTGTTCTAAAACCCTGCTTTACTGTTATTCTATTATCTATATTTGAATTGCAAAACTAAAAAGGTTGTTTCAAAGTAGAATTGAAACCTCCACAGCCCGGACTCCTTCCATAGGCCTTCCTGTTCCCTAAAAACAGTTTCACCTCCTAGAAAACCATGTTTTCATTAATTATTGATTTGTTTTGCAAGTAATCATCATATCAAAAGAATGGAAAAACCATTTTAATACTAGTTAAAAACTTGTTTGGTCCATATTCTTAGGAAATATATTTGAAGGCTTCATTCAGTAGAAGTGTCATGTACAGAAGGAAAAACAAGTTAAACCAGCAATGCAGCAGAGAGAGATACAATTTATAGCGTAAATGATTAAACAAAGATGAAAACATTTACCTCAACAACAACGAAAGACATATTTTGCATGAAGTTAAAAAATGTCTTTTAGTAAAATCCATTTTACTAAAGACATAAAATTAGAATAAAATTTACCATAGGCTCATGAAGATAAATATTCCAGAGGATGTGATTTACTCTGACACGTGAAAGTGAAAACAGGTTAAAGAGCAGGGAGATAAATCAAAGATAGGTAAAATATTTACTACAGATGAAAGACAGAGGAAGAAGATAGTGTGAGAGATAAACAAGCATGAGAGAAACAAACAGATGACAACAATCGATTAAAGTAGGGACACCTTTCAGTCAGTTGAAAGGTATCGCTACCTTTTAGCATCCAGATATTTTATTTCCACGAATAAATCCTAAATCAGTTTTAGTATATTTTGTATTACATTTTTGTATAAATAATTCATTCATTCGAAGTATTAAGGGTGTGTGGGTTTTGTGAACATTTCTATAGTTGTATTGATCTGAAACTTGAGGGTTTATTATATCATTTTCAAGTCAACAGAATGGATTGACTAATAAAGGCATGCATTACAGGATTCATGTGTTGAGCCACTTCAGTGAAGCATCTTTCCATTTTTCAATTGTTATTTTCTTAAGTGTTTCATGAACTTGTATGTTTTCCAATTTAAATGTTATAACAGGAAGATTATTGCAGAAATTATTCAAGTACACTCTGTTTTGAACTATTATTCATTTTGATGTTTTCTTCTGATATCCAGATTAGGGAATTATTCATTGCTCCTTAGTTTCGATTGACCCCTTTCATTTCCCTCATTATCCAGTTTGAGAAATCCTTAACTGCTTCTTGATTCTTATTGAAACCATTTCACCATCCCGCCTAAAAGATCTGAATCAACTCGGCCTCCTTGCCCTGTGAACACTTCCTTTAGAACTTGATTCTACCCTATTGCTTGATACATTGATTCCATAGCCCAATGGAAAATAGACATGCCTCTATCCATCTAAATCATTAATTCCACCACCAAAAAAAATAAAAACCCAATCAATCTTACATAACTAGCCTAAAATCAACCAAAAAAAGCAAATTTAAATCATAAAGAGAGAGCCCTCTCTGAGCATTAGGAAGTCTAGATCCTGATCTCAAAAGTAGGTTTGTGGTTACCTTGGTGAGTTATTTTTTTAACCTTGAGAAATTACTGAGTGATAACAAATTGGCGACTCCATTGGGGAAATCAATCTATTTCTTCATAAAAATTGTACAAGAATCGGATATGATCTATGATAGTGGACAGTCATCAGACACGCAAAGGTTAAAATCATCCACCTGGCGACTCCAAATCAATTTCAAAATCAAGACTCCACTGGAGGAATGAACCTGAAAGAACAGTATGGAAAGATTAGGCTTTTAACTTGCATTACAATCCAAGACATCATGTTCTTTCTCATCAAGAAATTTTTTCAATATATATTATATTTTAGAGAACATCTTAGATTAGCATTTGAGTATTTTCCTTTGAAAATTGTAAATATAAAATCTCCTTATCCATTTCAGTAGATTTTTTCTGAAACTTATGATGATCATATTCCGATGGAGAAGCCTCAAGTAATTAAGACTAATCTTACAATCCCCATACATATTACTATACCATTTAAAGTTTCAGATAGATATAAGCCACTCATATTAGCTCCTATACTCCATGATTTACCTGATAACTATTAGAAATATATCCCCATGTTTAATGGAGAATATGTTAACATCATTGTTGAAAAACATATTCAGGATTTTTAGAATTATTTAGACCTATTTGAGATTGATGAAGATGATGTTAGTATCAGACATTTTTCTCTTTCTTTACAAACTAAAGTAAAAGTTGGTTCAAGAATCTACCTATTGCAAGCATCTCAAATTTCCAGTAGTTTGTCAAAAATTTCCTTGATAGATGGATAATCAAAGTTAATCTTTTTGTGATCATAGAAAAATACAATCAGTTGAAAAGACAACCAAATGAAACAATACCACAATTTTCTGATATATTTAATCAATTTTATTATTCAATGCCATCAAATATCAGACCTACTCCTGATTCAGCTCTCTTGCACTATCCAAAAGCATTCGATCCAGAAATTGAATTTCAGCTAAGAGAAAGAAATCCCTCAACACTTGAAAAAATGAAAAACATTGCAGTAGATGTAGAAGTCAATCTATTAATTAGAAGGGAAAAGTTGAAAACAGAAAAAGAGAAGAACAACATTGCAGGTGGAAAACTTGACATTTTGCTAAGTAAAATAGAGGAAATGATACAAAATATCACCATGAAAGATGCAATTTTTGTTCACTATTACCATGACCGACTTGTTGAAAGAAAAGAAGATGTTACTGGTCATAAACACTTCCCTATTAATCACAACTACCATAAATCAAAAAGTGAATTTACAAAGATGTGGAAGAGAAATCTACTGATCTAATGTGTATGTTTGATGACATTCCTTATTTTACTCATTTTCCTAAGTATGATCAGTATGATGATAATTATGTTCTCCAAATTCATGCTAACTTTACAGAGCAATCAACAGTTAGTTTGTGGGATGAGTAAACTCAGTTTCAGCAGCTATAATACAGTGATCAACCAATACATATCAGCTATGACAGTGAACAAGAAAGTGAAAAAATTTTGGAAATAAGTGATGGATCTTTGCCTCTTTGTTTTGCTTCATTTCAGTTCATCAGAGATAACTTTAAAGCAATCATTAATTAGCAGTCTTTAGATATTCTTATTGACAACAAAGAAGACAATGAAACTCTTGATCAGAATACTTCATTTTCACAGTTATAGTTATCAAATTCCATTGAAAGACCTGATCAAATGACACAGGAAAATTCTATACCTCTATGTTTTGAATCATTTCAGTTTTTAAAGGAAATTTGGTATAATATCATTGAAACAAAGGATGACCAGCCTACAGAAATATATCAGGTTCCATTCAAACCTATATGCAATAGGTTGCAATAATCCTTCCAAGTTTTTCATGATCCAATAGTTGATGTGTTGGATGATGAATGCATTCAAAACCTTTCTCAATTTACTGAATATGAGTTTCAGGATCAAGATGATAGAAGTCTTATCAGATAGACATTTCCATCAGTAGAAATAACATCACAAAGCTTATTTTAAAATCAACAATTAATCTTGCAAGGAAGTAACAGTTTAGTTTCAAGGCATGGAGCCTATCCAAAATATATATATAGTTGCTTGGATCAGTTTAACATTTGTACATATGTCTTGCAAGATCCTTTTGAACATTTTCTAGAGTCAACAAAGGAAATTGAGTATTTCCTTATCATTACATTTTTTGACAAGTTTCTATTAGGATGCAGAACTTCAGTCTTGATCACAAACAAGCACATGCAGCAAAATAAATTGATAGATATAATGTTTGAATGGTTCCATTGGTTTTTTCATTTCACCTAACCAGTAGTTAGACAGCTGATTAAAGTAGGTATAATTTTAGTTTATTTCAGTTTCAGTTTTCAGCAAGTATTGAAATAATTCATTAAGATTTAAAACCAAGAAGAACGCCCTAAAGTCTTGATGATCTAGTAGTTTGGTTTGAAGGTTGCAACAGTTCAGCATGTTCCAGATTTCAGTTTGCAGAAAAGGTTGTGATTTTAGTTTGATATTTTTAGTCACAGAAATTATATAACAAAATCATGAGCAGTCTTGGGATTGGCCCAATGGATCAGGCTACTAGTCGAAGATGTTCTTGACATATCATAAGGAGATGTCATCCACAAGTGAAGCCACTGTTATGGACCTATAATAAGATTCATAATTTTGAATTTACCATGTAAGTTGTGTAATATTGTACATACCTTTGCTTTCTGCAAAAATTTTCACATATTTGAAAAATGAAAAGAGGGTAAGTCCTAAAAGAACAATCAAAGGACTAAAAGAGACAAAGAAAAAAAATGAATATCAAGTATGAACCCCAAAAAAATAGATAAAAATAAGATCCTGAAAGTGTTGCACATTCAGATGCTACTAATTTTAGTTACTTTACTTTCGCCAATAATAAATTGTGTGCAGCTTGTCCAAAATGCCACAATTCATGATAATCATACAGTTTAATCTTGATTATTCATGCTTTTAAATTTCATGTTAAATTAGATATTGAATAAGATCTGGCCAAACCATTTAATCTTGGCATATTAGTAGTTAGGTAGAGAATAAAAGATCGCATCAGTTTTGTCTGATCATTTGGAAGATTATAAGGTTAGAAGTAGATTATTTTGCTTATTAAAAAAAAATATATGGTTAGCAAGCTCAAACTCGCCCAATAAAAGAAAAAAATAAAAATAAAATGTTAGGATAAAGAAAGGGTAGGCAGAAACACTTTTTGCAAATCATGGAAAAAATTGTTGGTTCATCTCATATTACTAACATCATTATAAACACTTTCCCCTTGTAAAAATATTCCTTTCCCCTCATTTTAACTCTTTCTCGACTATATTCCCTTCCCCTTGACTAATTCTGCAATTTGTCTAAACAAGAACATCAAAACCCATTTACCAAAGGTTTGTAGCACTTATTAAATATCGGGCCTTACTTTAAAAACACCTCCCCGATATCATTCCTAATACATTTCTAACATCCTACCATGTTAATTTACTAACTCCATTTTAAATATATTTTTCCACTTTATTATATACCCAACCCCCTTATTATATTTTAGCCTATAGTTCAGACATCCCCCCGCTTTATATATTACACCCTCCAACTATAATAATATTATGACTTTATTATCCTTCCATAAATATATTTTGCGACCACATAATATTTTAAACCCTATTCATATATTAAACGCATTCACATGTTACATTATATCACCCCGCCCATACAATCCCGTGTCCCACTTATTTGAAAACCTGAAAATCTTTCCACCATCCGATCTCAGATATCCAATCCAATGGCCTACATCGGTTTCACAATCTCGACCATCCGAAGTTTAAAATCACCATAGGTTGCAAAATGGGGGGTTTTACCCATCGCCCTCCTGCCATGCGGCACTCCTGAATCTCATCGCACTCCACATCCTAAAACTATCATACCACCCTTCCACTGTGTGATAAAACTATTAAACCATTACTGCACTATGCGAAAAATTGCCCAGCCATATGTGCAATGTGATGAAGCCCTTCTACTATGTGATAAACCATTTGCACTGTCCATTGAGCCACCATTGTTCTAAAACCCTGCTTTACTTCTATTCTATTATCTATGTTTGAATTGCAAAGTTGGAAAGGTTGTTTCAAAGCAAAACTGAAACCTCCGCAGCCCGGACTCCTTCCACAGGCCTCCCTGTTACCTGAAAATGTTTTCATCCCCCAGTAAACCATTTTTTCATTAATTATTGATTTGTTTTGCAGGTAATCATCATATCAAAAGAACGGACAAAAATTTTTAATACTAGTTAAAAACCTGTTTGCTCCATATTCTCAGGAACTGTATTCGAAGGCTTCATTTAGCAGAAGTGTCATGTACAGAAGGAAAAACAAGTTAAACCAGCAATGCAGCAGAGAGAGATACAATTTACACAGTAAATGATTAAACAAAGATGAAAGCATTTACCTCAGCAACAACGAAAGACATATTTTGCATGAAGTTAAAAAATGTATTTTAGTAAAATCCATTTTACTAAAGACATAAAATCAGAACAAAATTTACCACTGGCTCATGAAGATAAAGATTACAGAGGATGTGATTTACTATGACAAGTGAAAGTGAAAATAGGTTAAAGAGCAAGGAGATAAATCAAAGATAGGTGAAAGATTTACTACATATGAAAAATAGAGGAAGAATATAGTGTGAGAGATAAACAAGCATGAGAGAAACAAACAGATGACAACAATCAAGTAAAATAGGGACAAATTTTTTTCAGTTGAAAGGTATCACTACCTTTTAGCATCCAGATATTTTATTTCTAGGAATAAATCCTAATTTAGTTTTAGGATATTTTGTATCACTTTTTTGTATAAATACTTCATTTATTCGAACTATTAAGGGTGTTTGGATTTTCTGAACATTTCTATAGTTGTATTGATATGAAACCTGACAGTTTATTGTATCATTTTCAAGTCAGTAGACTGGATTGAGTAATAAAGGCATTTCATTACAGGATTGATGTGTTGAGTCACTTCAATGAAGTATCTTTCCATTTTTCAATTGTTATTGTCTGAAGTGTTTCATGAACTTGTATGTTTTCTAATTTAAATGTTATAACAGGAATATTATTGTAGAAATTGTTTAAGTACACTATGTCTTGAACTGTTATTCATTTTTATGTTTTGTTCTGATATCCAGATTAGGTAATTGTTCATTTCTCCTTAGTTTCGATTGACCCCTTTCATTTCCCTCATTATCCAGTTTGAGGAATCCTTGACTGCTCCTTGATCCTGATTGAAACCATTTCACCATCCAGCCTAAAAGATCTGAATCAGCTCGGCTTCCTTGTCCTGTGAACACTTCCTTTAGAACTTGATTTTGCCCTATTGCTTGATACATTGACTCCAATGGAAAATAGACATACCTCTATCCATCTAAATCAGTGATTCCACCACCAAACAAAATCAAAACCCAATCAATCTTACATAACTAGCCTAAAATCAACCAAAAACAACAAAGTTAAATCATAAAGAGAGAGACCTCTCTGAGCATTAGGAAGGCTAGATCCTTATCTCAAAAGTAAGTTTTTGGTTACCTCGGTGAGTTCTTTTTTTAGCCTTGAAAAATTACTAAGTGATAACAAAATGCACTTCTTCTTTTTTATATTTTATTTAAATTATTAATTTATTTCAATATAATGTTATATAATCAATTTGATAACTCCTTCATAACCCACTCATATAATTGTTGATTATTAAGATAATATGTATAATTCTTATTTTTACTTCCTTCATGATTTTTGTTTCGTAGGTAGCATATTTCCATTAAAATATTTAATATTTAATATTAATTTTATTTAAATAATATTGTACTAGTTTTACAATTTATAGGTTTTTTTGGTTTGTTTATAGGATTTTTATATTCTAATATGGAGGAAAGTTATAAAACATTAAAATAAAAATTATAGAAATAAAAATAAAAATTAGGGCTTAAAAACACATCAACTTAACGGAGAAAATAATTAATTAATTATATATATATATATATATATATATATATATAAAGAATTTAAAAACACTTTGGTACATTTTTTTTCCATTCCATAAGTGTTATGATTTCTAATTTATAATTATTAATATCCAAAATTATTTGTAATTTAAAAATCTCATCACTATTGATAAGTATGAGAAATATATGCGGTATATAACTATAAATATTTGTTATATGAGAAAACAAATCAATAAATCATAAGGAAAAAAAATATATATTGTTTAAATACTTTAGTGCAGTTGTGTTTTATCTATATATATATATAAAAGTTGTGATGCTTATATAATAAAGCTATAAATAAAGTGATATTAAAATAAATTAATAATTTTTATCATATATTAAAGATTAAAATTAAAAAATGGTGTAACTTTTTTATTATTAATTTTTTTTGGATTAAGTAATGTGAATTTTAAGATAATTGGTATATATAATTTATGGTTTTAGTAATCAATGGCATTTAAGTTTTCAAAATTATGAGTGAATTGTGAATTGCAATTAGTTTAGGTTATATCAACTCTTAGCATTATTGGATTTTTGCCTATTAAGTTTCAAATTGGTGATATTTTCACGAGTCTTAAGAGAGCACCTTGTCGCCATTTATTCTATGTGTGTGGGAAACTATTTTATCATTATTATTATTATAGTAATATTATTATTAACTTAGGGTAAATCCATCTTAATTTCATATTTATCAAGAAAGACCAAATCAGTTGAGATGCAAACCTTTTTAATGTAAAGCTTAGAAAAAATTACACCTCAATAAATTTGATCATTCTAAATACTTGAATCCAAGACAATTAGAAAAAATACAATTAATTGATAGCAACTAAACAAGGAAGAACTTTTTAAAATTTAATCAACATTATTTAATTACACTGTAAAGTGTTATTATTTGAAAACAAGATGCCACACGTATAAGATTGTGCAACATTGATTTTAATGTTAGACGATTGAAAGAATTTCTACCCTTAGATTAAATACAGTTATTAAATAATTTAATTGAATAGATGTTAGTTGGATTTACAGTTGCCACTGAGACGACCATTACATCTTGGCTTGGAGCTTCACAACAAAGGAACTGCGGAAGATTATCATTCAAATCCAAAAACATCAAGTTGCTAAGATTCTTTATCGACCGTGGAATGGTGCTTGACCGGTGATTTTTGGCAAGATTGAACTATTTTAAGTGCTGGAGATTGCCCATGGAATCAGGAATTCAGCCGCTGAGGGGGTGATTTTTGGCAAGATTGAACTATTTTAAGTGCTGGAGATTGCCCATGGAATCAGGAATTCAGCGGCTGAGGGGGTTGCTCTTCAGGGAAACCATCTCTAGCAGCGATAATTTTCTGATGGACGGAGGAATTAGGCAAAAGAGCTTATTGTTCTCAAGATAAAGCTGCTCGAGATGTGAAAGATTTCTGATCGTGGCGGGAATCGATCCCCTGATCTCCTTGAATCCATTGATTACCAGGACTTGGAGGAAAGCGAGGTTTCCCACAGAAGGAGACAGAGTTCCTTGCATGTACATAGTGTCGTTACTCGATTCATGGTTCTGTAACTCCAGCTTCATGATACGCTAGTTCTGGAAATCGCATTCTACGCCTTCCCAGCCAGTGCAGCAATGGTTCCCGCTCCATGAATTAAATATCTCAGATTTGCCTTCGACGATGTGAACTTTAAAGTTCACCTGGGCTGCCAGATCTGCTTCCACACACTTTCCATCCATTTCGATATCTTTGTCTGCAGAATAAACACAATCGCCTCCACGAAAATCAGTTGCGTTATGAGGGTGGAGATAACCGAATCATGGTTGTGGCTCACAATTTTTCTCACTTTCTTCTCATATCCAAGCTCTCCCAGCTCTGCGGGTGCGGGTTACTTTGAAATACCAGTTTTTTTAAAGATTGAATTGTATAATGTTTATGTTTAAGTTTATGACACAAATCAAATTTTTTTAAAGATATTGTTGAATATTTTTATTTATTCATTACTATATTGAATTAGATAGTTCAGGTGGATAATTAATTCTGGAAAGATACCAGCAAGTTTTAAAAAGTAGTGTAGTATATAAATTATATAATTGATATGCATATTTAAGCTGGTTTATACATTAAACAAAAATTATTATTAATATTCATTTAAATGATTTTGTTTTGTTTTTAGATTATTATATTATTAGTATTATCTAATAATCATTAACTAATTATTTATATAGTTCACTGCAAGGCATAGACGCAGTACTCACATTTTAACCGTTGTTCCTGGATGGAGCAATATTGACAAATCCAGTAGTAACAATTTCCTTCAAAATATTAGATAGGAAACATAGTTACGTAATAATGGCTTTCTATATAATATAGCTTTATTTTTTTTAATTATATTATTAAAAATATAATTTAATATTTTTAATGGCATCATTGTTTTTTTTTTAAGTGTTTGATTTTTAATATTTCGGTTTATTTGTATGTTATAAATTTTAATTAGCATAAGATAAGGTCTTTGACGATGTGAAATTTAAAGCTCACCAGGGCCGCCAGATCTGCTTCCATGCACTTTCCATCCATTTCGATATCTTCGTTTGCAGAATAAACACAACCGAATCCTCCCTTGCCTCCACGAAAATCAGTTGCGTTATGAGGGTGGAGATACCCGAATCATGGTTGTGACTCGCAATTTTTCTCACTCGCTACTCATATCCAAGCTCTCCAAGATCTGCAGGTGTGGGTTACCTTGAAATACCAGTTTTTTTAAGGTTGAATTGTATAATGTTGATGTTTAGGTTTATGACACAAATCAATTTTTTTAAGATATTGATGAATATTTTCATTTATTCACTATTATATTGAATTAGATAGATAGTTTAGGTGGATAATTGATTCTGGAAAAATACTAGCAAGTTTTAAAAAGTAGCTTAGTATATAAATTATATAATTGATATGCATATTTAAACTTGTTTATACATGAAACAAAATTTATTATTAATGTTTATTTAAATGATTTTGTTTTGTTTTTAGATTATTATATTATTAGTATTATCTAATAATCATTATCTAATTATTTATATAGTTCACTGCAAGGCATAGACGCAGTACTCACACTTTAACAGTTGTTCCTGGATGGAGCAATATTGAATCCAGTGGCAACAATTTCCTTCAAAATGTTAGATAGGAAACATAGTTACGTAATAATTGCTTTCTATATAATATAGCTTCATTTTTAATTATATTATTAAAAATATAATTTAATATTTTTAATGGCATCATTGGCTTTTGTAAAATGTGTTTGATTTTTAATATTTTGGTTTATTTGTATGTTATAAATTTTAATTAGCATAAGATAAGGTTTTTTTTAATTATTATTAAAGAAATTTTAGACCAAGAAAAAGAAAATTTAGAGTATGGTAGTTTAAATTTAGGTTAAAGGTGATATAGAATTAGTTGTTTGTTCAATTTAGTTTTAAGTGAAAGGGGTTTAATTAATCCAACATTAAAGTGAAAAATCTCATGTTGTTTCATTTGATACCAACATAGTTAAAAGGCATTTTAATTTGATAATGTTAGAGACAAAGTATAAGATATTTATACACAATAGTGGTAGTGTTTTGTGTTTATTCATTAAAATTTGATCATATAAGTTTTGATGAGATTTCGTTCTTATATAATATGGTGATTTAAATCTCTAATCATATAAGTTTTGGTCAGATTTTGTTCTTAATAATATGGTGGTTTTAAGTGTTTTTGGGTTTTTTTTACTAAAATGTGATTTTATATATATATATATATATATATATAATTTAAATTTATTATTATAATAATATTTATTGATATAGTCTCATTTATAGATTAAATATTACATTTTTTCTGGTTAATTTTAACTAAGATCTTTAAGAGATTTTAATATATAGAATTCAAATGTTTATGGGGGGTTTTCAAGGCATTGAATCCATTTATGAATTCAAAAAATTATTTTAAACAACAAAAACTCACAATCTTGTTTGAAATTGTATTGCCCAAGGGGTTTTTGAAGGTGTTGAATCCATTTATGAATTCAAAAATCTATTTTAAATAACAAAAAATCATAATCTTGTTTGAAATTGATTTTGATGAAAAAGATTGTTTTGTCTGTTTTGTCTATTTTGTCTATAAATTAGACTGTCACTTTTATAAAATTTTATATAAAAAAAATAATAATAAATTACAATCTTTATTTTTTAATTATTTTGAAATTTGTTAGTTTTTTTTTTTAATTTGTTAATTTTTTTATTATTTTGAAATTTGTTTATTTATTTTGTGATTGCTGTATTTTTTTTTTTTTGTTAAAAATGGTTTTTCCTTAGCCAATAAAAATAAAAAATAATTATGTGTGTAATCTTCTACATTAACAGATAGGTAAATGTTTAGTTAAATCGGACATATCTATCCAAGATTTTCAAACTCATGGATATAATCTTTTATGTGTTATGTTGCATTATCATTTGAGTAAAGTGATCGATGATGTACTATGAAAACATACAGATATGCTTTGTTGGCTTCACCATTTTATTAAAAAAAAATGTGATACACAACAATCACAAAAATCAAATCCCATCGGCCTCTCTTTGGACCTTTTGGGGCAACTGCTATTTTATATCCTACTAGGTTGTAAAAAACTAATTTCTTTATCCAATCAATTCTCTAAACTTATAATTTTTAAATAAAATAATTCATATTTATAAGTTAAATATTCAATTAAAATCACATAACATATGACATATTTTTTTCTCTATACTACTCATTACCTCTATACTACTAACTAGGTTATAAAAAAACCAATTTCTTTATCACATAACATATGACATGTGTTTTTCTCTATACTACTCATTACCTCTATACTACTAACTAGGTTATTAAAAAACCAATTTCTTTATCTAAACAATTCTCCAAACTTATAATTTTTTTAAAATAAAATAATTCATATTTATAAGTTAAATATTCAATTAAATCACATAACATATTTTTCCCTCTATACTACTCATTTCCTCTGTACTATTTCCTATGTTATTGCTTTACAGCATTTCCTTTGCAACATATGGTGCAATTGCTAGTTAAAATTTATTTGAAAACCAATTGTTTAATGCACTAATAATGACAATTTGGAAACCAAAGCAATTGAATGGAGCAGAAAACTTTACCTAAAAGTTTTATTTGAGTCTTAGTTTCATTATGACATTTTCTTTAGTAATTTTTTCAATTAACTTGAATGGAGTAGAAAATTTTACCTAAAAGTGTTATTTGAGTTTGATAATTACATTATGAGAGCTTCTCCTTGATGGGGGTGTTTTTTCGATGACCAACATTCATTGGGTGAGTTAAATGGTTTCGGGAGCTGTGATATAACAAAAAAAATTACGATCATGACCACACCCTTCACGTGAGTCCTTCGTATGGCAAAACCTTTGGCAGCCCTCAAACTGGGCCACCCACTCATCCTCACATGGCAAGCACATGGCATATTCACGCTCTAGGTATATGTGATCACCTGTCTAGGCCCCCTCATATTAAATGCCTACAACTAAGTTTTGGTGATTTCATAGGCTCTTGGATCATCGACCTGGTCATTCCTTCTGTATTTTCTAATATGGCGAGCTCCTTCCATGGTGGATTGGTCATAGGAAGATATTATTCTTACAAGTGAGTTATGCTCATTTATGAGCTCATCATGAAACATTTCCATGGGTTGTTGAACCTTAGGTTCAACTGAGAAACTTGTCCCTTGTCGCGCAGGGTATATGGTTTTCTCTCCTTTCATCATTCCAACTTCCTCACACTTGTAATTTGTTATTTAAGCCTTACGATGCTTGTAGGGTGGTGGAACTTTGAATGCCTGGAATTCAAGAACATTGCAACTTGTTTCCTTTAGGAATACATGACTCTTAACAAAAGGTGGTTAAAGCATCATGTTGTAACCATGACTGAAGGTCAGTCATCGTTTTCATGCCCTCCTTCCCTTACAATTAGTACTTGTCTTATTTGTTCTCATCATCGACTATATTAGTGTTTTGTTACCCAATTTATGCTTATTCTCAATGTTCTATGTTTTTATTTTTTCATAACACGAGGACCGGACTATCCTTTTAATTGGTGGTCATTTTATCTCTAGTGTCCTTACTGTTAGGGTCCTACAACAATAGGATTCATAATTTTGAACTGAATTTTATTAGTCTTGTAAATATGTACATTCTTTGTTTTCTGCAAATTGTTTTCCCATATTAGAAAATTAAAAAATGTAAAGAGGGTAAAAGTCCTAAAACAAAAATCAAAGAACTTGAAAGAAAAAATATCAAAAAGAATATAAAAATGGACCCCAAACAAAAGAGATAAAAAAATAAAACATGAAAGTGATGCAAATCCAAACACCACTACTATTTACTTTTACTGCAAAATAAACATTGTGTGCAGCTTGTTAAAATGCCACAATCCATGAAGGTTAAACAGCATAATCTTAGCCTCTCATGCTTTAAATATAGAGAATAAATATCTAGCCAAACAATTTAATCTTAGAAAATCAGTAATTAGGCAGTGAATAATAAGGAGCTCAACAGCGTAATCTGAGCCCTTGGAAGAAACAAGGATAGAATTAGTTTGTTTGTTGTTTTAAAAAGAAAAATGAACAAGGGTTTGCAAGCTCAAATGCACCCAGGTAAATGAAGAAAAAATGTTAGGGTAGCATATGGGTAGGCAGAAGCAGCTTTTACAATCATGGATAAGCAGAAAAATTGGTCATTTAATTTACTAACTTCCTTCAAAAAACATCCCCTTGTAAAAATAATCTCTCCCCTCCATTTCCATTCTTTCCCCTTCATTTTTCCTTTTTTCCCATTATCATCCATTTTCCTTTACAAAAATCCCCTTTTCCTAAGTTTAAAACACATTTTACTTAAGAAAAGAAAAAGCCCTTTAACTAATTTTCCTTTACCCAAAAACCCAAAAAATACTTTATCCTAAGTGTAAATGCTAAAATATTATGTTGGGACCCATTCTGAACAAATCTACTTCCAACATCATATTTTACACTATACTTAGTGTATTTTGACATCTCGAAAATATATTTCTTTATTAACATTAATTTATGCAATAACTCCCTATATATACCTTTTAGCCTGTATTAATATAATTCATTTATATATTATTTCCCACCCATATTTTAATTTTAACCTATGTTCTATTTCCCTACATCTTATATAACCCCTCATCTCATAGGTTAAAACTATTAAAATCGGCTTATATACTGGTCCCACTATACAGTTGTAAACTTACATCTGCCCACATCCCATTTGTTAAATAATACATTAACCTCCCCCTATAATAATACACTCACGACTATGTATTAAACCTTAGTTTAAATACATATTTAACCTCCCACGACTTTGAAACCATGAGCCCCATGCCATCTGACCTTGCATCTCTATCACACAATCCACTCTGTCTGATCTCCATCTGCCAGATCCGACCATCGTTATCCCTTGTCGCACATTCCTTAGCGTGATGGTTAACACCTCCAAAGTATGCAAAATAGGTGGTTTCTTAAACCTTTCCCTCTGCCACATGGCACTCCCTCATCTCATCGCATTCTTATCCATAAAACTACCAAACACCTTTAATTCGTGCGATAGACCATCCTCAAAACCGCTAAACCACTGGTTTTCCCCCCTGCACAGTGTGTTAAATGATTCAACCACTGTGATAAGCCATCATTCCAATCTGTGTTAAAGGCAATAAACCAATGTGAAAAAACTTGATGCCAATGTGCTAAAACCTATCTACACCCTACACTATGTAGTAAATCCAATACAATGAATCTACTGTGTCATATAAAACCCATTGTTCTGTCCATTACTTATTTTTTTTAAACTGTGAATTTGCAACAGAAAGACATGAAAGATCATTGCCACCCGAATTAAAAGCCCCCTGCTATGGCTAGAACTCATTTCACATAAATCCCAATTCAAATGAAGCCATTGCTCATTTCATACAGAGCTCTGTTTCATTAACTATTGTTCCTTTTTGCACATATATAACATACTAAGAAAACTTATAAACGGTTGATACTAGTTCACAACTATTTAATCCAGATTCTCGAGATTCAAAGTAGAAGTTTCATACACATAAGAAAAATCAAGCTAAAACCAGAAATACAGCAGAGAAAGGATAAATTACATAGTAAATTGGTTTTTAAGAGAGTAAAAACATCTACAGTAGCAACAACGAAGTTTTTCAAAGTAACTCAATGAATTTGTTCAAAGTAACTCTCCAGGACATATTTTACTCACTGTTACATACATCTTACTGTAAAAAAGTAAAAGTAAAAACAGAGCAGTCAACGTAAAACAGTAAAAGTAAACACGGAGGAAGTAATGGTTAAACAACGATGAAAACACTTTCACCATCAACAATGAATTTTATCTGAAGTAAAAGTAAAAAAAGTTAAATGAACAGTAAGGTTAAAAAATGAAAACAGAGAAGGAAGGGTCATTTTCCAGAATGTTTCATGTTTAAGTCATAGTTTTGCAGAAACTATTGTGGCCAATTCAAGATGAATTTTGAAAAACTGGAGGAGGTTTGTGTTCCTAAGAGGCCAATATACAAAAATGTATCTCACTTTTTACATGGGTATTACAGAATGAGAAATACATTTACATCTTCACAACCTAATTTTCTGATTGTGCAAAATTATGTTTTAGACATGTTTTTTAAGAGTATATTTTGAACAGCTGGAACTGAATTTTGGGAAAATGAGAGAGGTGTATTTCAATAACATATTTATCTACAATAACCTCTTTCAGTTTTTACATATATATCTCAGATTGATATATAAAAAGGTATCACTGGACCCCAATTTTGTCGAATTTCTGGAGCAAAATGCACAAAGGAAGGAAGTGGTTAGTGACTTAGAAGCCTCATCATCAACTAAGACTTGCTATCAAATCCGAATTTATCTTCTTTTTCACCATCAATCCATAATTATAGTGCCAAATATATTCATTAGTTTTGAGTTTCCTTTATTTAATTTATATTTATGTAATACAGTTTGAGATATTTGTAAACCAATCTTGATATTTTTTCAAGATATTCTAGTTTAGAATTTGTATAAATACTTCATCATTTGAAGTATTGAGTGTGGATGAATCGTTGAAAATTTCTATAGTTGTACTATTCTGAACCTAAGGGTGATTGTACCAATTGCAAGTCAGCAAACTAGATCAAAGCAATAAAGCATCATATTACATGATTAATGTGTTGGGCCATTACAGTGAAGTATTTTCACTTGTTACTTTGTCAATTTCTTATGTTTTCCATCAATACTTGAATGTGCTCTAAATGCAAATGATAAATTAGGAATTTTTATCTCAGAATATGTTAAAAGCATCATGTTTTGACTAATTATCATTTATATGTTTTCCACTAATATCTAGATTAGGGAACCCTTAATTGCTCCCTAGTTTCGATTGACCTCTACCTTTTCACTCATAATCCGGATTTAAGAACCCTTAATTTATCTTTTATCCTAATTTAAACCATTTTGATCATCAACCTTGAAGATCTTAAGTAACTCAGCTATCTTTCCTTGTAAACATTTCACTTTAGAACTTGATCCTAATCTGACTGCTTGACACATTGACTCCATAGCCCAATGGAATACAGACCGACATATATCCATCTGAATAATTAATTTCACCACCAAACCAAATCAAATCAAAACCCAAAACCCAAAAACAATTTACCCTAAATAACTAGCCTAAAACCAATTAAAATCAACAAAGATAGATCATATAGAGAGAGCCCTCTCTGAGCATTCGGAAGGCTAGATCCTAAGGCTTAAAAGTAGGTTTCTAGTTACCTCGGTGAGTTCTTTCTTTAACCTTGAGAAATTACCGAGTGATAGCATATGTAATATTCTAAAATAGGAAAAATCTACACTATTGGGAATATCTTAAGATATTCCAAAAGTGGAGATACAGCAATACATGAAAACAATATTATAAACACAGAAAATATGATCATGTCATGAGAGAGAACAATGTTCAGCCATAATTCTATTAATGGATCAGCAACAATGTACAAAATATCATGAGGGACATGCCACTCAAGCCATAAGAACAAGTCTTCAATGATCAAAGCAATAAATACATGAGATGATGCAACTATATAGAATGCCGGAGAGCAGTGACTGCACAGTATATATTAGTGTAGCTGCTGCTGCAAATGTATACACATGAAATATGGCCGAAGGAAACAAAAAAAATTCCCAATAATGAAGATATGGGCTTCAATACAATAATTCTAGCCAACCCGAAAAGGATTGCTAGAAATGCCGGAAAACATATAATGTGACAAATAACCCTGGGTTAAATGTGTCACTGCAACTCGATCTAATATAAAATGAGGCTGTGACAGATCTGAAATATTTATGTCCTCCTCAAATGGTATTTCTAATTAGAAGGATGATCCCTCTACTCAGAAATAAACCCTCCTGATGAGCTCAATGAACCCTCCCAGCAACTGCCTCTGAAAATAACGTAGATCTGGACTAAAACTACATTGTGAGGGATGGTAGATGGTTGGCCTGATGCCAAAGATATGAAAATATGCCCAGGATTCCTTCTTGCTGATCTTCCAATGGATAGACAAACTCTCCACTGAAAAACAAGCCCAGAAATGACTCAAAGAGATCCTCCGTTGCTGCACCCTGCAACACAACCCAGTTCTAAACATAAACTGCGTTGTAGCTGAAGGAGGTAGCTTGGAAAAAATTCTCAAATGAGGAAATTTAGCTCAATAACTTCTCCTTCTCTTAGGATGAGGTAGGGATTCCCGACCGGGAACATCCTTCTGCTAAAAATCACTGCAACCCTGCTAAACAGCAAGAGGAAGCAAAGTCTCAACAGACCAAAGCAAATAATAATCCAAGAATGAATACAATGGTTGTCCTCCTCTCCATATATAGCAAGTTATCCTCTCCAAAATGGGTCCCATCCAGATGTGCCACCTAGCCCATGCAAGTTTTCCTCCATTCAAACTGCGCAATCCATCATGGAGATACAATGTATCTAGACAGTGCATGTGGACTTGGTCAAATATGACTGAATCAACATGATCCAATCTTGTTCACACCTGTAGGTGCTCAATCCAGCTGCTTTATTCTTCCCCTTTTCACATGAGGAATGTTATTTTCTCTTCTAAAGAGTTTAATGGGCCTCCCTACCCATTTTATTCATCTATTGCTAACTATAATGTTCCTTTTAGCTCGAGACTAAAAATTGGGAACATTATAGTCCTCCCCTCCAAAATGTTGCTTGTCCTCAAGCAACTGTATAGAGAGAGAAAAATTCCTCCCCCTCTCCTCTTGTGGCCTCCTCATCAATAGTCCCCACCACTGCTCAAGATAATCTGCAAAAAATCTGCCCTCCAATGTCTCCTCCTAAATATGCATGACCAAATGGCTCACATCATGAAAAGGTGGAAGGTGTAAGTGGAAACCTTATTGCTGTCTCATGGCCTCCTCAAGATAGGAGTGATGATAAACATGGGAAATCTCATTCCCAATGAGTGATCCATTCACCCATGCTATCATCCAAATGAAATGAGCCATTCTAGGTAGCTCATCAAAGAAATCTGCAACCTCGGTTTTATGCAATGTGTTGGGGCTGAATGGAGAGTTTATGTTTTCCCATCCAAGTAGTTTCTCTCTCCATTTATGGTAAGTATGAGGGGGCTACTGAAATTGGGCTGCAATTTCATGGCCTGCAAAAATGGCCCAAGATACCCCACAAGATAAGTCAACCATGAAGTGCCTCCTCCAAGAACGCAAGTTCACCCAAGGGCTCCTCCTACATGAAGAAAAGAGGTGTGTTGTGGCAATCATGGTGTGCCCATTATTTCTCCTAAAACATACAATATGTAAAATAGGGAGAATCATACTCCTAATGAGCATCTCCATCTCAAATTCCACTCTTCAAACAAAGCTTCCCCTGAGTACAAACATATCAGCAATATATGGAAGCAAAATACTATGAAAACAAGCTGCCAAATGACAACCGAAGAGTGAATCAAAGTTCCACACAAGGAACCAAAGTAGTGCATTCCATGATTGCCTCAAAATAGAAAAAAACAAGTGCTTCACTAGCCACTTGTTTGCTGCCACAATCATCTCATAAGATGGAAACATGAATATACAATGTGGTGTCAATGGTGCACACTAGGAATCATGTGGCTTCCCCCACAAACCACCAATAAGGTAGCCAATATCAATGCTACAAGTAGATACAAGTACATCATAATACAAAATGCAAGAAAGGATGATCCTCCTTGGTACAACATGCTACTCATATAAATTAAAGCAGTACAAAACATCATGTGAGATTATACCTCCTCTACCACGTACTTGAGACCTGTTGGGGCCCTTGTTTTGAATTTTTAATAAAGAACAGATTTTTGGGTTGCAGATCGACACATGGCAGCCGCAACTAAGCCGCAACTACGGTGAGTAGCGGAGCTACCAAGGTTGAGAGGCAACAGGAGATAGCCAATGAAGCTGACGTAGATAAGTGCAAACAAAGAGAATATATGGCAGAGGACAGAAAGTGGAACTCATAGACAACAGAAAGAAGCCAGAAGCAGCTGAAGAAGAACGAAAGAGGAACTAGCAGTTGCGATGGCAGGTGAATAAATAGTCGTCACCCAGCCGAAAGAAGAGACGCACGGATGCAGAAGGATTGAAGAGGATCGAGCGGATGCTGCAGAAGAGATATATCCCGAGCATGACATCCTTGTAGTTCCTAGGCTTCTATTATCTATCTCTCTGTCCTATGGGACGTCTGTAACAGAATTATAAGCTCTTCCTATTGAAGCGATGTAACTGTGGATCCAGCTGAAGGTTATTAATATAATTGCAGGTTGTTGTCTTATTATATGAGTTACATGCATGCATGATGTCTGTGGTATCTTAAAATTTTATTTGCTTAGTACCTGCAATATGTTCTAAAATTCTCTTGTGCATATGATGTTATTTACGTAACCTATTCCATGATAATCTCAAGTTGCGGATCCACATGCCACTATCGATCTCTTCCCCTTCTGCATGTGGTCGCAGCACGCCTCGGGTGAGACTCTCTGCTCTCTGGAGTAGGGTGAAAATGCTGGCGTGGTTCTAGACTACAGCGGACTCCCTTGTTGGCCCCAATATTTGAACCTGGGTCTTGCCCGCGAGACCTATTTTCTCGCCAAAAAATGGTTTCGTTGCCGGGACCCTACACGTTATGAGGGGAACTAGATCATGGTATCAAGGGTCTCCGAAGGAGAAATACGGAGATGGTGGGATAACCACCTAGACCAGTTTATCGCTCAGCAAGCGGAGCTGACGAATCAAAAGGAGAAGGTGCTCAAGGATCTCATCCTTTTCTCGGATTCCGCTAGTGATACCTACGAGATCCTCTGGGGGAAATTCCCTAGCGACCTCTGTAATTGGTAGCGGAGGTTGCAAACCAAGGTGACTAGGGACAAGTCGCGGAAGATCCAACGCAAGTGGGTGCACGGAGATCTGGTGGCCCTGCATCGGCTGGATACTGAGTTGACCGCACGGTGGATTTCTGTGTAGAGACCACTTTGGACGGGTATATTGTGGATTTTGCCGCAGAGTGCTACCAATCCTTCTCTAAGGCTGAGGTATCTTCTAATCTAAGCTAAGAGGGAAGTTGCTTAAGGAAATTCCATTGTGGATTAAGGCCCTGATGGTGGACGAAGGGCTGATGGAATTCCAGAAAGCGAGCATGGAAGCGTAAACCTCCAGTGCTGGGGGAAGGGCCGAAGGGACAGATGCTACGTGAATTGTGAAGCGGGGGAGTGGGGGAATGGATGCTAAGACCGCAAGGAGGTTGAGGGAGTGGCGTGTACATTGGAGGGCGCAGATTGCCAACAGGTGGCGAGAAAGGGTGATGCGGGAGTTGAAACGACGAGGGAACAATAGGAAGGATCAAGAGGAGGCGCCTCAAAGGATAGAAAATATAGACACCCAGGCAGATACCCTGCAGAGGGAAAGGACCATTGTGGGAGTGCAGCGGGTGCATGGGATCCCAGCCAGGAGAAAGATGGAGATGACGTCTGATGAAGAAGATGCAGGTGTGCAGCCCAAAGGAGGTTCTGATGGCGAATGGTACATTGCGATGCAGTGGTTGTTCCAAGAATGGACGACATTCATATCTCCAGGTATTCTTACTTCCCAAAGTTTGAATGGCAAGGATCCCTACCTTCCCCTGGTACTCTATAAATCTTTAAGTAATATTTTCGTTAAGTTACAAGCATTGAGTAGATTACACAACAGTTCATTGTCAACAGCGACACACGTTAATAGCAGCGTTACTAGTAGTATTGCAATTCCTAGTGGTATAGTCACGAAACCAAGACCTGGAGGGTTTATTCTAGTCACACCTTCACAAGTAAATATGGCGGGGTCATTCACCCGGTACCCAGAATTTTCTGGCCGAGGTAACGATGATGTGGAGCAACACTGGTATCTCTATGAAGCCCTATGGAGGGCTCAGCAGACGCCAGACGCAGGGAAGCTAATATAATTCCAAACCACACTGAGAGAAAGGGCATTTCAATTGTTCATAAAGTGGTCAGAGGCCCACCCGAATCCAGCAATCGCAGACATCAAGCAGGATTTTGTCTGAGAATTTAAGCTCCCTCAAACAGACTAGCAGGGTCTGTCCGAAATATGGGAGATTAAGCAGAAAGAAGGAGATACTATGTGGGATCTGATGCGCAGGTTCAAGGATGCGATCGGGAAACTCAGCTACTCGATTGACCCAAACCATCAAAGGGACTGGTTCATCAAGTTTCTGCTTCCCTTGACACGAAACCCTCTCACCCAGCAAAAGATCGATAACTTGCAAGATGCTCTGGAGTAGGCTATGAAGATAGAGGCAATGGCGGGCTACCCTCAAGAATATCGGGGAGGGCCGGCCCCGTAGGATCCTTCCTTATTGGGATTTCAACATCAGATTTCCAGTCTGACTAAAAAATTGAAGGATATGCAGCCTATAAGACCAGCCAGGCCGAACATTTGGTGCACACACTGCCTAGTCGAAGGGCACGTGGCAACTAAGTGTCCTCGGTTGCAGAGCCCGGGCATGGGGCCCTTAGTCGCGGTAATATAGGGGGATCCACCTAGTGGGGGTGGCGCGCCGATGAATCCGTAGGGGGTCTATCAGCCGCAACAACCTTACACGGGGTTCCCACCTCAACCAAACCAACCCATCACAGAGTATTGTGAAATTTGTCGGACGATGGGTCATCAACCTCGAACGTGTCCAATTTTGCAAAATTACTCCAATGTCCCAAACAATGTATACTGTGAATTTTGTGCTTCCACGACTCACAATATCGAACAGTGCAAAGCTCTCGACACACTGGCGGACCAATTGGACCGACCCTCCTATAGGGTGAACGAGGCTTCCAGGGGCAAAGGAGGCGGTATGTGCGGAGGCCGCATAGGGGGACGGGGTCCGCTGAAATGCTACAACTGTGACTAGGAGGGTCACGTGGCCCGAGAATGCCCCCTACTCAGACAACCATGGTGTTCACAGTGCCGCGTGAACACCCATGCGATAGAGGACTGCCCTGAACTTATCAAGAAGTGGGAGGAACGATCACGGCAGAGGGGCACGAATCTAGTAAACTCAGAACCTCGGGGGACAGCAACTCCAGCTATCCAGAATGTAGCTATCATGATGCGAGGAGGAAAGAAAACAGGGGAGGACACTCGCGAGAAGGAGTCGGTACGAGGGATCCGGCCCGCCTCCCCGAAACAAATGATCAGGCCGGAAGCACAGAAGAAGTACTTCCAGGAGGCGGTGGAGACATTCGCTCAGCTGGGGGGAGACAAAGGCCTTGAGGTACCCATGATGACCGATACTAGGGAACAAGGTGCTACAGGGGCCCTGATTGAGGAATGGCTCCACCTATTCCTCAAAATTGTTGACAATGCTTCAATGCGGGAACAGCTCAAGCATACCTTGGAGGACGTAATGCAGGGGGACACAGGGTCGAGGGAACCCTCAAACACAGCACCCCAGTACGTACAGTGGGTTAATCGGAACAAACGAAGAATGAGAAAAGAGTTCCGGCTCAACACGCAGGTTGCGGGATTTCAGATCAGAGACACCATGCTCGACTTAGGATCTGACTTCAATATCCTGCCATGCAAGACGTGGCAGGCTCTTGGGAAACCACGTCTAACCTACTCGCTGATCCAGCTTAGGATGGCGAACCAGTACTGCATTGTGCCGATCGGCCGACTTGAAGATGTCGAGGTCAACATTGCAGGGGTGAAGACTTACACGGACTTTGAGGTTATTGATATCATGGGAGACAAGGATCCCTACCCTGCATTGCTAGGAATCGACTGGGCTTTTAAGAACTACACCATCATCGACCTCAAAAAGGCGCTGATGATTTTTGAGGATGGAGAGGTTCGAGTCACTCAGCCTCTCGACCCGTATCAAGGCCTGAGGTACACAGAAACTATGGATAACAGGGAGGATGCTCAGATGTTGGACAACCTTTATCAGTTGACGATGGGAAAGCGGGAGGATTATATTAACCCGATAGTGACCGGCTCCGTGCGTTGGCGCAATTTCCAGAGCTCGAAGCTGGGATCGGAACTAGCCTGGAAAGACTGGCAGCATGGGGGGTATGAGACTAGCATGCGGAGATGTGCCAGCATTGCCAGATTCTGTTGGATTGGAGCAGAGATAAGGGAGTACCCCACCCTGTCCAACATGCATGTAGTCAACACATTCATTGCCAAGATGGAAGACAAGGTACTAGAGGAGAACAGGATACCACTGCTGGACATAGCACTTCAGTCCACATCCGCAAGGTGGTGGAAAAATCAGCGCAAGTCCATGTCCCAGTGGATATGTGTAGTGGCGGCTCTGAGAGCGCGGTTCAAGGAAGAGAAAGGACCTCGAAGCAAGTCCAGGTACTAGGGAACCTCTAATCCGAGAGACCACCTGAAAACCTGTCAGGAGCAGTGGCGAGGCGTAGGGTACCCAAAGGAGTTGTGGGTACATCGGTTTGTCCACTCCCTGGATACCATCCCACATGCCTGGTACTTAGAAGAAGAGAGAAAAAGAGGAACTAGCTCTTGGCAGGAAGTCGCGAGCAAATTTGTTCGGTGCTTTTCGTTCGAAGGGAAGACAGAGCTGGTGTCCCAGGCATTACAGGCCATAAAGGGGGTAATGTTCCTCTGTGACCTGGGGACTAACGGGGGAAAAGATGCGCTAAATCCTCAGGGTAGGCATGAGTTGGCTTGCCAACGGATCGACGGCGAGCCAGACGATGACGATCTGGAGGACCTAAGGCACCTATATTTTGAAGAGACAGAAGGCGAGCGGAACATACAAGAAGAGATTACCACTGAAGGAGTTCGCCTACTCCCGCTGAAGACAAAGAAGCTAAACATCGGCATGGAGGAAAAACCCAAACCGGCTACAGTTGGGGACTACTGGGACGAGGAAACGACAAAGGAAATTTTCAGCCTCCTCTAGTAACATGAAGATCTATTCCCTTCATCAATTGCAGACTTAAAGGGCATCAAAGGGGACCTCAGAGAAATGCGCATAGTGCTGAAGCCAGATGCCAGGCCCGTTGTTGTGTAACCAGCTCCAAAAATAGAAGAAAAGAGATATGAACGCCTTAGAAATAAGCCACTTCGAGGGGGCAACCTCCATAACATTACATAAATGAACAATTCTTGGATGATTCAAATGACAAAACCTCCTTTCTATATATAGGAGTCCATGGGGCCACAATGTAATCCTAGTGGGCCACAATGTAATGTTGAAGATTGCAACAAGAAATAGTGAAGGAGGCATCCTGAAACATCATTCCTGATCCTAGTTGGAAAGTGATCACCAAAACTAGGTGGGGGCCACACAGGTAATTTTTGTTGCAAAGTCTATTTTTAGACTATGTCTATTTTTATACATATGGATCATGTTCTATAAGTTGCGGGATGTTATTTATGGATGGTTGGTCAAGTTGGAAAAATAGATGGATTTCTATTTTTAGACATATTGGGCGGAATCTATTTTTAGATTGCCAGTCTAAAAATAGATATGTCGAATATTATTAGCTCTTAATAATATTTGGACTATAAACATTATCTTATTCTCTTGAAGCACTTCAGTTTGATGCCTGGATGTGGCACATGCAGCTGCCAGAAGGAAATACGCTTTTCCTAGGGTTTAAGTGAAGCTATTGCATGAAGACTTCAGTTAGAACTCATGTGACAGAGTTTGGTGGAGTTGATTGAGGAAGTTAGTGGAGTTGTATTCAGTTTAACTAATCTAAACATAGTTAAGATTTTTGTATCCAAGTTAACTAATAGATACAATTAGTGAGAGTGGTGTGAATTAATTATTAATTAATTCACTAATTATAAACTCATAAATTAACTAAAGAATACATCAGTTAACTTCAGTGCATGGACAGTTTCAGTGGAGACCAGTGCAGAAATAGGTGAAAGAGCAGGTTAACTATCAGTTGTGACTATACTGTTGCTATTTGCAACACAGAGATAGGTGGAGAAACCCATGAGGATTGCGCAGTACAAGCCAGGTGGTTTATCTATTTAATGAAGCCATCCCATAGCATTGAAAACGCAATAGAGGCTGGCTATCAAGTGGCAAAAGATTGGAGCATGTGTTTTGCTAGATCTAGCTTGATAGTGTGTAGCAATTGGAGGTAGTGCTGAGAGCTTGTGAGGAGCTTTGTACTATGATTGTTACATGATCTCCATGACATATAATATACAGATAGTTGGGGTTTTCAACTTTAAGCTTTCCCATGAAATACTGTGTTCATATGTGTGATTGTTTATGGTTTTAATGTGTGCATGCAATTGATTTTATTTCCGCATGTGATGATCAATGGTAGAAGAGATTCTGTATTATGCATGAAGCTAAAATAGTGTGTGATCAGGAGAATCTCGGTGAATAACTCATCCATTATTCAAATTTCTACATGGTATCGGAGCGATATTGATCATTGGAGCAATTGCAAGACATTGAAGCGGTTGAGTTTTAGGATAAACTCAAGAAACATAAAGATGGAGAAAGCCGGAAATATACATGCATATTGTATATAATTTTCTACATGGAATGAGAGCGAGAATTTTTTTGGTGCGCGAGTTTGTAGGGAATATCTGAAAATTTTTGGTGAAATATTTTCAGAAACAAATAGCATATTTGGATTCCTTGCGAAAAAAATACCCAAATTGAAAAAAAAAATCGGTCGAATCGGAGCTCGGATGAGGGAGATATCATCGATTTAAAATCAGCGCTTTTGTTAGAAAATTTTGCGACGGCGGGACAATTGCAATGTGCGCGAGCCAAGAATCTACATGCACTAAGGTACAAGATGCATGCAAAGCTTTGAGGTGCAAAGCAGAGGTTAGTGACTTGGTGGTTGAGAGGGATCCTCTCAACATGCAGCGTGAGAAGCAGTCTCAAAAGGTTGTGGAGCAGCCACAACTGGAGATGCAGAAGAATCTTTATAGATTTGAAGTAGATGGGATTTCTACGAAGCTTCCTACTGTTGGGAAGTGGAAGGAAGACATGCAACTGAAGCTTGAGAGGGAGCAAGTGTTGCATGCAGGTGAGAAAGACATGCAATTGAAGCTTGAGAGGGAGCGGGTTTTGCATGCAGGTGAAAGTGAACCTCGGGATGTGGAGCAGCCACAAGAGGATCATGGAGTGGAAGAGACCACTCATGCAGAGAAATTTCGTGCCAGACGGGCAGAGGGAGTGCATGCAGCTATACCACCGGGTATGAGGTGGGGCGACATGCATGATTAATCCCATGAGGAGATTTCTGGGTAGGATTCATGAGATGGTGTGGATCTCATGGATTGAACACGGCTATGAGGATCCCACCGGCGCGGCGATAGCAAGATCGGTGGAGTGATGCGGGCGGATCAAAGTGACGGTGTCGAACACGGAGAGCGCGGATCGAAGTTGACGACGAGTGCAAGAGTGCATGGGTGCAAGAGTTCAACGGCGCAGTGGTTCTTGATGACATGTGCAGTTGGCCAAGCAGAAGTCTAAGACTTTGATGATAGATGCTAGATGCATCAAGACTGATTGAGTTGTTTGGAGCCTATTCAGTTTCAGAGGAGTTGCAGAGCAGATGCATGGAGTTGCATGGCGCTTGCAAAGGGTGCATGGCACATGCATGGAGTTGCATGGTGCATGCATGAGTTTTCATGGCGCATGCAAAGGGTGCATGGCGAATGCATGGAGTTGCATGTCACATGCATGGAGTTGCATGGCGCTTGTGAAGGTTGCAGGGCGAATGCATGGAGTTGCATGTCACATGCAAATACAGTCCTTTCTTGTTGAGAGGGAGTGTTGAAGATTGCAACAAGAAATAGTGAAGGAGGCATCCTGAAACATCATTCCTGATCCTAGTTGGAAAGTGATCACCAAAACTAGGTGGGGGCCACACAGGTGATTTTTGTCGCAAAGTCTATTTTTAGACTATGTCTATTTTTATACATATGGATCATGTTCTATAAGTTGCGGGATGTTATTTATGGATGGTTGGTCAAGTTGGAAAAATAGATGGATTTCTATTTTTAGACATATTGGGGCGGAATCTATTTTTAGACTGCCAGGCTAAAAATAGATATGTCGAATATTATTAGCTCTTAATAATATTTGGACTCTAAACATTATCTTATTCTCTTGGAGCACTTCAGTTTGATGCCTGGATGTGGCACATGCAGCTGACAGAAGGAAATACGCTTTTCCTAGGGTTTAAGTGAAGCTATTGCATGAAGACTTTAGTTAGAACTCATGTGACAGAGTTTGGTGGAGTTGATTGAGGAAGTTAGTGGAGTTGTATTCAGTTTAACTAATCTAAACATAGTTGAGCTTTTTGTATCCAAGTTAACCAATAGATACAATTAGTGAGAGTGGTGTGAATTAATTATTAATTAATTCACTAATTATAAACTCATAAATCAACTAAAGAATACATCAGTTAACTTCAGTGCATGGACAGTTTCAGTGGAGACCAGTGCAGAAATAGGTGAAAGAGCAGATTAACTATCAGTTGTGACTATACTATTGCTATTTACAACACACAGATAGGTGGAGTAATCAATGAGGATTGCGCATTTCAATCTAGGTGGTTTATCTATATAAAGAGACCATCCCATAGCATTGAAACATGCAATTGAGGTTGGCTATCAAGTGGCTAAAGGTTGGAGCATGAGTTTTGCTAGATCTAGCTTGATAGTGTGTAGCATGGGAGGTAGTGCATGAGAGCTTGCAAAGAGTTTTGTACTATGATTGTTACATGATCTCCATGACATGTATAATATACAGATAGTTGGGGGTTTTCAGCTTTAAGCTTTCCCATGAAATACTGTGTTCATATGTGTGAATTTTTATGGCTTTAATGTGTGCATGCAATTGACTTTATTTCCGCATGTGATGATCAATGGTAGAAGAGATTTTGTATTATGCATGAAGCTAAAATAGTGTGTGATCAGGAGAATCTCGGTGAATAACTCATCCATTATTCAAATTTCTACATGTAATCCTATCCAACCTAACAATAATAATGTAAGGGAACAATAATAACAATATGGGGGTTAGACTAACATAATAAGGGACTACACTATTAATATAGGGGCTTAACATGCCCCTCTCCTTCAAACAAGTGTTGTCCTCAACGCTTGATTATTTCTTGATGCTTCTGTATAAAATTCACATCGTCCCATGTGGAAACTTCTACAGGAAAGTTATTCCACTTGTTGAGATAATGTGAAATTGATTTTACTTGTCGAGTTCTTGTTTCTGTGACTGCTTCAGAACTTCTTTCGATGTGATATTGATCTTCCGGTTGTTTCATTTGATTTTGCACCAAAGTTAGGTTATCCTTTGAGAGTTGGAGAACTTGTTGTTGATGCTCATTGTGATAGTCCACTACTTTATCATCCATAATAGATTTCATTTGATCCTTCAAACCATCCAAATTAGTTTCCACGCCTTTCTTCAAAACTTCCATGTCATTTTTTGTTGCTCTTTGCGAGAGCGAAATTTGTTGCACTTGCTCTTGTAATTTTGATATGTCATGTTGCCATTCTTCGTCTTCATGAGTCATAGTAGAGCTTTCCAAAGGCTTAATGGGTGTTGAATTCCTTTTAGGGGCCATTTTATAATCCAATTCTGCATTGAAGTACTTAGTTAATAAACCTGTGTTGGAAGGACGGATATGTAGATGGCTTCTACTCTTCCAAGAATTCACCTTTGAGGTGATCGTCAAGCTCGGGAGGCTGAATGTCGGGACCGATCACTTATCCAGGTTAGAAACGGGGGAGAACGAGGGCTCTCTCGATGATCAGCTCCCTGATGCTGATATTTTCTGGATAGAAGCCATCCCAGATTACTTAGCCAACATCGCAACTTACCTAACCACGGGGCAGTGCCCTCCGCACTACACTCCGATCCAGAAACGGCACTAGGTCATCCGTGCCGCCAAATATCAACTGATTGCAGGAAAGTTGTATAAATTGGGCCTGGATGAGATTCTGCGAAGATGTGTCCTTGACCATGAACATGAGGTTGTGTTGTGGGAATGCCATAGCGGCATTGTGGGAGGACATGTGGGGGCGAAACCCACCACCAGGAAAGTGCTACAAGCTAGACTCTGGAGGCCGACGGTCCATGCAGACAGTAAATCATTTGTTAATAAATGCGATGTTTTTCAGCGAACGGGGAGGCCCTCTCACAGAGATGAGCTACCACTACACCCAGTGAATGTGTTGCAGCCATTTGAGAAATGGGCGGTTGACTTTGTCGGCCCCATCAGCCCGGTAGCCGGGCATTCCAAAGCCAGGTACATCATCACCGCCACCGACTACCTCACCCACTGGGCTGAGGTAGCAGCGGTATGGGATTGTACGGCCGATACAGCATCTCATTTCATCTTTTAACACATCATTAGTAGGTTTGGCTACCCACGGAGCTTAACCAGTGATCAAGGTACGCACTTCACTAATGACACGATCAAATCGCTGCTGGACACCTTCATGATCCAACATCACAAAAGCAGCCCGTACCACCTGCAGGCCAGTGGCACTGTTGAAGGGTTCAACAAAATCCTTGAAAATGGTTTGACGAAGATCTGCAATGCCAAGCGGGATGATTGGGACGAGCAGTTTCCAGCTGCACTATGGGCCTACCGAACTACGGTGAAGCGTTTTACCAATCAAACACAGTTCTAGCTGGTGTATGGCTGTGAAGTTGTGATTCCCGCCGATTTCACCATATCGAGTCTTCTAATCGCCACATCCCTAAAGTTCTCGGAAGAGGAATCACTACAGGATCACCTCCACGAATTGCAAGAACTAGATGAGGCTCGGTTCCTGGCCGAGTTTCACCAAAAGGTTCAGAAGGACAGGAAGAAGGCATGGCATGACCGCCACATCAAGAGAAAAATGTTCCAGGTTGGAGGTAAGGTTCTCCTATACAATAGCAGGTTTCAGAAGTTTTCGGGAAAACTGCAGATGCACTGGTTGGGACCCTACTTCGTCATCGAGATTAGGGATTCTGGAGCCGTTCGGTTGGCTCAATTGGATGGTATTGTTTTACCTGGGTGGGTGAATGGCGCATGCCTGAAGCCCTACCATGACTAAGTTTCTTTTGCTTTTCATCATAACTCTCGCACCCGAGAGAAGCTGTAGAGTAGTGTAGTTGAATAACTCTCCCGCAACCGGGATGAGCATAGGTAGTGTTCGTTGTCCATGCATAGGTCGTCAATAACCGCTATGTTGCGGGGACCGCACCTCCACCGATTGTGGTCAGGGAGGGGCATGTCCAGCATGTCATCCCCGTAGGATAAGAAAACGTGTCAAGTGTCAGTCCATATCACTTCATTCAGTACTTGTTTCAGTCCGTAGGATCACCTAGATTTGCAACATAAATTTCCATAATTAGAAGTAGCCTTGCAGTAATCATTTTTCCATAATTCGAAGTAACCTCAGCTGTCGCATCTGCCCATTTCCCCATACCACCGTCAGCAGATTTCAGAACACACCTCATGATCCAGATTTATGTAGGAACGCAACAGAATAAACATATAACCATAAATACAGAGATGCAGCGGAAATAACACTTCATTTCATTAATATCAAAGAACTGAAATTTGCTTACAGACAGAATGGAAATAAAACTAGCTAGGGCACTGGTAGCTATCTCTGAGAAGAGATGTGGTGGCTACAGGCCTCTGAACTGAGTTAAAATGAGGCTCGAGGGCCTATTTATTATTGAGAAACAATGGAGAACCCTAAACATCCCAAAAACCTAACCCTAGGAGATGAAGCGCCACAACTATGGGCCCCGTTTGGGTAAATTGGTGTTTCAACTTCCCAGGGACGTAACTTTGGCATCCTATCTCCGTTTGATGCACATGATACATCATTAGAAAGCTCTATCTGAGGACTACAACTGTCGGGAAGAATTGGATAATCCAATTCGTTGGTAAAAGCATACCCAAAAAACTTCGTTTAGGACCTCAAAACGGCTCCAGAAGTTCAGGACCTGAAAAACTGCTAAAAATAGTAAGTTATGCCGAAACTGAAAAACTGAAAGAGACAATGGTGGGGGCCCAAGTGGAATAGGCGGGTGGCCACCAATATCCACCTGGATCATTCCTCCCCCCTAGGAAGCAATGGTCCCCATTGCGTTAAGTTCCTCCATGAGATGAGGAAATTTCTGCTGAACTTGGTCCCTGGTGAACCACTTTCCTTGGTGCAGGAGTTGGCCAGCTTTGACAACCCGATACAGTTGGATCCTCTGTTGGCGAGTGTTCTTAATTTGCATGTCCATGATACAATCTGTGGTGGCCTGTTCCATGCAATCTGGGTTTAACTCTGTTGGTGTGAGTTGTTCTGCAATGTCCGAAGTGTCCAGTAGAGGTGGGAAGTAAGGACGAAGGCGATCCACATTGAAGACTGGGTGTAGACCAAGGAATGGTGGAATACTAAGCTCAAAAGCATTGTTCCCTACAGCCTTGGTGATGGTGTACGGCCCGTATCGGAGCGGGCGAAGCTTGCGGTGAGGTCCAGTGAGGCGCTCCTTCTGCAAATGCAGCCATACTTTGTCGCCCACCTGGAATTTGTGTGGCACTCGGTGTTGATCATGGCGCTGCTTGTACTTCGCATTGGCTCTGTCCAATATATCATGAACCTGTTGGCGGATGTGTTGAATGCGCTCGATGAAGCTACTTTCTTTGTCAACTTCAGACTGGACATGAGCTGAATCGGCCTGAGCAGCTGCAAACGGCATGGCTATGTCAATGGGACATAGTGGCTGGAATCCCAAGCCCACCTGAAAGGGGCTATGGCCAAATGAACTGTGGAGAGCCCGGTTATAACTGTGTTGTACATAGGGGAGGCTCTCGTCCCATGTGCGTGGATGCTTTGAGTTGTACATGCGCAGAATGTGTACAATCATTATGTTGACGACCTCTGTCTGGCCATCTGTTTGGGGATGGAAAGCTGTGGACTTGGTGAGCTTGGTATCCAACATCGACCAGAGGCTGGACCAAAATGTGCTAAGGAACCTGCTATCCCGATCTGATATGATAGACTTTGGGATCCCAAAGTGCACCCACACTCGTTCAAAGAAGAGTTTAGCAGTGGCTTCTGCTGTGATATTCTTCTTGCAGGCCGCCATAATGGCCATCTTCGAGAATCTGTCGATGACCACGAAAACACAGTCATTTCCCTGCTTAGTAGAAGGCAGGCCCGACATGTAATCCATGGAGATGGATTCCCAAGGTCGACTAGGGGTAGGTAGAGGAGTATATAGGCCTTGCTTCTTGATGGTCGGTTTGGCAATGGCACAAGCAGTGCAGGATCTAATGTGCTTCTCGACATCCTTTCGAAGGTTCGACCAATAGAAATACTTCTCAAGTATTGCTACTGTTTTCTCGACCCCGAAATGCCCAGCGACTCGACTGTAGTGTGCTTCCCATATCATCTTGGCACGCTCGCTTGAAGGAACACAAAGGTGTCCTAGGTGACATAAAAGTGCATCCTGGAGGTGAAAATTGGGAACTTGCATGCCCCCCAAGAGTGCCTTCTAAGTGTGGCTGAATTCTGGGTCACTCTCATAGAGAAGCGGCCAATCAGATGTCTCGTGCCCACAAGAGTTGAGCACGGTGGTGAGCGCCACGATCGGTGGTCGGCTGAGGCAGTCTGCAACATTATTGGTGCTACCCTTCTTGTACTTGATGTTCAAATGAAACTGTTGCAGATATGTGGACCACTTCCGATGGCGATCATTCTGCAACTTCCCTTGTGTCTGTATGAACTGCAGGGGCCGGTGGTCTGTGTGGATGATTGTTTCCTTCCCCAAAATGTAATGCTTCCATTGTCGACAGGCTTGCATAATGGAATACATTTCTTTGTCATAGGTGGGATACTTGCGAACTGTCTCAGACAATGTCTCACTGTGATATGCCACTGGATGTCCCTGTTGAGTAAGAACTGCCCCAATAGCATAGTCGGAGGCATCTGTCTCGATCTCAAATGGCTGCTGCAAGTCTGGTAAGGTGAGCACTGGGGCAGAACAGAGGCGATTTTTCAATTCTTTGAACGCCTTCTGTTGAGGTTCCGACCAAAATAATTTTGCTCTTGCTCCTCCTTTGGTGACTTGAATCAAGGGCCAAGTGATATGAGAGAATCCCAACACGAATCTACGGTAGAAATTAGCAAGACCCAGAAAGCTGCGAAGCTCTGTTATAGTAGTCGGGGCTGGCCAATCCCGAATGACTTGGATCTTGGCTGGATCCACATGCACCCCCCTTTCATCAATAATGTATCCCAGATATTGAACCTGGGTCATACCAAACGTGCACTTCTCCAAATTGGCACACAACTTGTGTTGCCGCAGTGTTTGGAGGACTTGTCGGATGTGATGAAGGTGCTCTTCCCAAGTCTTGCTGAAGATCAGAATGTCATCCAAGTACACCACTACGAATGAGTTGGTGAATGGCCGAAAGATGTCGTCCATCATCCTCATGAAGGTTGCGGGAGCATTCGTCAACCCGAAAGGCATGACCAGCCATTCAAAAAGGCCTTCCTTAGCTTTGAAGGCAGTCTTCCACACATCAGAGGGTTCAATTGGTACCTGGTGATACCCGGACTTCAGGTCGATCTTACTGAAATATTTTGCACCTTGGAGTTGGTCCAGAAGGTCATCAATCCGTGGGATTGGGTACCTATTCCGGACAGTGATCTTGTTCAGCGCCCGATAGTCAATACAGAGTCTCCACGTCCCATCCTTCTTCTGTACCAACACGATCGGGCTCCCACGGGGTGATGAACTTGGTCTGATGTGACCTTTCTGCAACAGCTCCTGAATCTGCCTCTTGATTTCATCATTTTCCAGAACAGAGCGTCGATAGATCGGTCCATTGGGTAGTGGCGCACCTGGGGTCAAATCAATCGGGTGCTTGACCTGGCAGTGCAGAGGAACCCCTGTGGGTGAGGTGAAGATGTCCTCGTACTCCTCCACGACCTTATCCATTTGTTGTTGTCGTGCAGAGGGGCCCTGTCTGGAGGTCGTGGCCACAGTCTTCTTCTTGCCCTGGGGGCGGATCATCAGGAAAACGAATTTCCTGGTTTGGGAAATGAGCTTGCTACATTGTTTTGCAGTAACCAAAGAGATAGTCGTAGGAGGTGGTACCTCTGGTATCCTGTACAACTTATTTCCCAAAGTAATAATAACAGCACGGGGTTGAGACTCATACACGGCATGACGCTTCCACAAGTATGGTTGTCCTAATAATACATCAGAAACATCAATAGGAGCAACATCACATAATACCTCATCCGTGAAGGGCTTGATGCTGTAGGGAAGGCGGCACTGCTGGCTGACGCGGAGATCTCGTCCTTGGTGAAGCCACCCGATGGTGTATGGATGTGGGTGAGCTGTGGTCGGCAAGCCCAACCGCTTCACGGCGTCTGCTGAAATGAGGTTCTTTTGGCTCCCATTGTCGACGATGAACTGTACAGGGGAGCCCTTTACCCACATCTGGGAGTGGAAGAGACGTTCCTCCTCCTCTGGATCTTCCGGTTCCTCCTTCTGGACCTTTGTAGTGGCAACGGTGGCGTTGGGCTCCGCATCAATAATCTGTTTCCCTTTTTCATTCCCCTTTTCAGGTTCTGATTCGGAGTCGGATTATGCATCTGACTCAGAAGCCCTCATCTCGGCCACTAGCGACTGCTTGGCCCGACACTCACTTGTGTTGTGAGTGGAGCTCTTATGGAACTCACACCACTTTCCCGTGTCCTTCTTTGGCTTTGCGGTGCTGTTCTTTTCTTGTGGCTTTGATGGGTTGTCTTTAGACACCATTCCTTGGCTCTGTCCTTTGTTCTGCAGTTTGGAAGCACCTTTCCCTTGCTTTTGATTCGCAGATCCAAAGTCTTGCTTCTTCTGTTTGAATTTCTACTCAATCTTGGCAGCATACCGGTATGTCGTACCAAGCGAGGAGATGTCGAGAACTCCATTTCCTCCTTAATGTATCTGTGCAGATAGCTGCAATACTTTAGCACCAAATGTTTCTCTGAATCTTTGATACCCAACTTTGTGCGTAGGGTATGGAACAGATTCGTCAGCTCATGCACATCTTGATCCCTTTGTTGTCGCGGCGTGGTCCATTGTATGTACTTGTCCTCATAGCTCCCCACGGGATAGTACTGTTCCTTGATGGCGTCTCGGAAAGAATTCCAAGTTGGTACGGCCGAGAACAGAGAGGGTTCTGTCTGGTCCTTGTTCTCACAGTAGGTTTCCCACCAGTCCTTAACATGGGGGGTAGCTTTGAGGAGTGCAAAAATAATCTTCTCCCGTTCTGAAAAGTCATGAACAGAGAAATATCCTTCTAATAGATTCAACCATCTATCTACGGCATCTGCGTCTATTTGACCCTCAAATATGGGAATGTCGAAATTTACTTGTACCTTAAAAGGAGTCGCACCTCCAGAGTGGCTGCTGGATGCAGATGCGCCGCCGGTGGGTAGCCGTTGAAGGATCTGAGCAAAGTTATCCATCATCACGTTCCTTTGTCTTTCGAGGGCCTCTTCGAGCAATATTTTGATAGGATCTCCTGCTCCCTCATCTTTCTTTTCGTCCCCCATGGGCGTCCGTCGAGGTTTGCGAGGCTGATCTTGCAAAGGTTCCACCGGATCAAGCCCTAGCTCCTTATACCCCGACCTCGTTGGGGACATGCAAAGAAGGATCGAGAAAAAGCAGACCCCTCTGATACCACTGATCCGGATTTATGCAGGAACACAACAAAATAAACATATAACCATAAATATAGAGATGCAATGGAAATAACACTTCATTTCATTAATATCAAGAACTGAAATTTGCTTACAGACAGAATGGAAATAAAACTAGCTAGGGCACTGGTAGCTATCTCTGAGAAGAGATGTGGTGGCTACAGGCCTCTGAACTGAGTTAAAATGAGGCTCGAGGGCCTATTTATTATTGAGAAACAATGGAGAACCCTAAACATCCCAAAAAACCTAACCCTAGGAGATGAAAGCGCCTGCCACAACTATGGGCCTAGTTTGGGTAAATTGGTGTTTCGACTTCCTAGGGACGTAACAGCATCCTATCTTCGTTTGACGCACATGATACATCATTAGAAAGCTCTGTCAGGGACTACAAGCTGTCGGGATGAATTTGGATGATCCAATTTCTTTGGTAGTCATGCCAAAAACGTCGTTTAGGGCCTCAAAACGGCTTCGGAAGTTCAGGACCCGAAAAACTGCTAAAAATAGTAAGTTATGCCGAAACTGAAAAACTGAAAGAGACAATGGTGGGGGCCCAAGTGGAATAGGCGGGTGGCCACCAATATCCACCTAGATCACCTCAGCGGGTGACTGATCGCATGATTATCACCATGGAGGATGCCAGCAGGAATTAATTCGTTATGGGGTCTCATCAACCTCACTTGTGTTTTTAATTACATAACCTGCATGAAGAAAAGCGCGAGAATGTCAGAGACATCCGAGTTAGAATTAGAAATTGGAACAGAATCAGAGCAGCAGAAGTATTCAAAAGCACAGGGCCAAGAGAGGGCGCTGATACTGATTCTGCAAGTGTATCAACGCCGAGCGAAGATGACAAGAGCCAACCCAGCAGTCATAGAACCGCAGCTCTACAGTCGAATTCATAAAACAGAGTCCCTCGTTGGGAAGAACGACAGTGATGCCCTCATACATGCAGACCTCACAGACTCTTTCGAGTTCCCAGTGCTTAAGCGCCAGGTGTATATGGAATGTTATACCACAGAAGCAAGGCATGCAGTAAACAGAATTTTCCCGGAGTTCCGAGGCCTACAGCAATCCTCCATTCTGAATTTAAGAAATCTGCCAGTATTCGGGACAACAGGACCAGCCATGCAATGTACCAAGTTCTTTCTTAGTTTCATCTAGAACGGGTCATTGTGGTTGGGAAATGAAATTCCAATCCACGCCGAGGATATCCACCGGCTCACAGGGCTCTCACAGAATGGCCTGGATGTATCCTCTGCATGTCATACCACTTCCAAACGGGTAAAGAAGTCAGGAGATGTGGACTATTATGCAAAATATGGAACACGACGAGGAGGAAAGGGAGCGAAGATGGAACTTATCAACAAGCCCGAAGTCAAGTTCGCATGCTACCTCATTGCCAGTAAGACAATGAGGCACTACACGAAGGGAGAATGTACCCTGGATACTATTTCCATTGCGGAGCACTGCGTCAAGGGGGCTAAGTTGAACTGGTGCTCCTTCCTGCTGAAGGAGCTGCTCGACGCATGCGAAGACAATTACAAGAGGGCCACGAGATTTATTTATGGGTATTTGATAGTTGCATTTGCCATGTGGAAGTGGCATACTCCCCTCGTCAGGATACCGGTGGAAATAGTGGAGGGTAAGCTGTTTGGTCTTAATCTAGTCTCCTAAACTGAGCTCATTTAATTGTCAACCAGGATTTGTAAACTGCTGAAGTGAAGTGTACTGTATGTACCTAGGTGTTTGTTTCCTAATGCGTTGTGTGTAGTGTTTTGTGATGTTTTTGGTCTTTTGTGATTATTTATGATGTTTTTGGTCTTTTGGTGGTTTTATGTTTACAAGGAAAAATGCCTAGAAAGCTAATGGAAAGGAGTTGGTGCTTAAAAACAGAGTTAAGCCTAATTGATGGATAACAACGGACAAATGCAATTGGAAACACTGAAGCAGAATCAAATCTAAACTATGACAAAGTAAAAGCAAAGCTTGATAATGACTTTTAAGTAAATGATTCAAAACACAAACTAAACTTGAGAAATGATCATTAAGTATGCAAATCCTCTAACTAAACAGTTAAACAACTAATCTTACCATGATGCAACATTTTGTCCTTAATTAGAGATTTGAAACATATTTGGAGGAAAAACATTGATACCATCCTAAGATCTTCTATTCTAAAACTAATTCCTAACTCTATTCTGCAATTTCATTGAATGTCACAAAACCTTTACTCAAGAGTTATTGATTTCTTTTCAAAGTAGTCTTTTGAGGGAGGACTCTGTTTATGAAATGATAAGGAAATTGCAGAGATACTTCAGGCCTTAAAATGATGTTGTCTTCTGTTCATATGGTTATGGATCAATTGTAGATTTTAGAACAAGAAGATGTTTGTAAATAATGAAGGTTGTTTTGTTAATCTTAACAACTGAAGTAATCTATTGTGCAGTGGATGACAATCTGAATGTGAAGTGCAAGTGCAATGAGTTAATCTAAGAATGAACTTAAGATGCCACTAATCTAGAACAATGCTGAACTACAAGTCATCATCAAACTAAAAAAAAAGTAACTGAACATGAGTTAAGTGCAATTAAACTCCGGAGTATCCTAACTATGCTATCATGCATTATTCTATGAAATTACACAATCTGTTTGTCCATCATTAGTGATATTTTGGAAGAGTTCCTTCTTTTGGAAGAGGTATTAGAGCAATTCTGACTGTGTAATTGAATGCAAATGCAAGAAAAAAGACTGAAAGCAATGAAAAACTAAGATATCATATCCATATCCTACTCGTCATTATGATGTTTTGGACAAGCGTTTAAGAGCAAGAACAGAGATGATACTTAGTGCAAACACACAACTAAATCATTCATTATCATGGTCATGTCTTGAACTTCTTAAGAATTTCTTGGAAGAGTTTCTTCTTGTGGAAGAGTGATTAGAACAAGTGTAACTGTGATAGTGAACAACAAAAACTACAACTAAATCCTATAGTACTATAGCCATTTTCCATTCATCATTATAATCTTTTGGAAGAATTTCTTCTTGTGGAAGAGTTAGAATGAATATAACTACAGTAGCTAATTAAAAACAACTATGAATTCAACTCCTAATCCTACAATAATATAGTCATTTCCCATTCATCATTATAGTCTTTTGGAAGAGCTTCTTCTTGTGGAAGAGTTAGAATGAGTACAACTACAGTAGCTAATTAAAAACAACTATTAATTCAAATTCAAAACGTAAAGGCAGCTAGAAGACTTATCTAATTTACGCAAAATAAATCCGTGCAAGAGGCAGGGGCCCTCTACCACCTAACGGAATTCAACTCCAAATTAAATCAACGCCTTCAAAACAACACTGTCTGCTCCAATAAAGATGAAAGAACTTGAACATAACACTCTGCGTCTTCAGAAATGTAGCACAGAGTCTAAACAAAATCTAGCATAAAATCTAACATCAAATCTAACATAGCTCTCGGTTTCCCAAGTGTTTATAAAGCAAATGCACATAACAAAACTTGCAACAATTCAGGAACACTGTCTTTCCTTATCGGAATCACATTAGGACTCTTGAAGTGGCTGCGTGAAGAGGAAAAAGACATCTGGACTGAGACAGTTCTAATAGAAGTCTGCTTTCCTAAATGTGTTCCCACGTTCCAAAACCGTACCCAGAATTCGTTTCTTCCTCCATGATGAGCAACGAACCATGTAGACATGACGTGGATTATGCCCATATGCGGTTTTTCTTGAGAGGCCACCTGGAACATACTCAAATGTGAAGGCAGCTGTAGAATCGCCGGTTAGCTACGGAATGTCTGCATTCTGCAGCTAGTTCCGGTCAAAATGCTTTATAATGGAAAAAATCACAAAACTTAGCAAGTCAGTCATGTAAATCATTCTAGAAGTAATTTTAACTATATTCATTGATCAATTGGGTCTAGGATAGCAATGGACAAGGGAAAATGAGGTAAAATGAGGTGAAAGAAAGCACAATTTTGAGGCTCAACATACCCCCACTGCTGTGTCTTTGCATGTCCTCATGCAAATTATCCTATGAACTCATAGGCTTCTGCAAGGACATCTAATCCTCTCCTTCTCCTTTGTCTAGAAGCTAGAGATCTTATGGGTTTTCTGATAACAAGTTTGAACCTTAGGTTGGTGAGTGCCCTTATTAGCTTTTTGTTCTTTGTCTTCAACTTCTCATTGGTCTTCTCCACTTTGTCTATATGCAGGGATAAGGTTGAGTTCATATCAGTCTTGAGCTTGACTTGATCCTTGAGAATTTCATTCTCATTTTTGATGTGTCTATTCAGTAATTCCAACTCATACCTATCCCTTCTTAATATATCTATTTCAGAAAGTGGAGGACTGGGGGTTCTCTCTCTGCTTTCTGAAGCTCTCCTCTCCAAAGTTTCCACATAGTCATAAATTTCCTGTTGAGCAGGGTCAATTTCGGGGGTTCCTTCATAAAAATCCTCTTCAACATACTCTTCAATGGATGTTTCTTCATCTTCTATATTGATTACCCCTGTTTGTTTGATTAGTGTTTTCTTCAGTTTCCCCTTTAGTCTGTGGCTTCTTCTAGGCTGAGAAGATCCCTCTCCTTTCTCCATGGCAAATTTCCTGATTACCTTTTCTTCCTTAAGCTGTCTCTTGATTTGAGTCAACTTTTCTAAAATGATTTCCTCACTGCTCTCTTGGACTGTTTTGTCAATTTCAACTTTTGAGGCCCTCCATTTCCTACTTCTCCTTGTAGGCTGTGGTTTTGGTGAGGGTTCTTTTGGCTCTTCAAAATGATTTCTTATCAAGAAATCGTCCCATGTATCATTTGTTTTAGCTAGATGATGTTCAATCAAAATTTTGACCAAACCATGATGATATAGGGTTGTCTCTAAAAATTGAACTCTTCTCTGAACACAGGAAGCCATCTTCTTCAAACTTTGAAGCAAGAAATATGGTAGGTTTAAGTCTTCCCCTAGAAAATGCATCATTAGTCTAATGTGGTAGACATAAAATGTTCCATATCTACCCTCACATGTAATAAATTTTTGCAGAAGAAGTAGTATGTTTCTCCATTTGTTTTTCAATGCAGAACTGGGAATTCCTTTCTTAAATACAGTAACATCCATACCTGGTGATTTTAAAATTTGTTTCCAGGATTCATTGTGGAATTCTCTATTTTTGAACCATCTCTCTCCAGTTCTGAGCAACCCTGTAGCCTCTGCAATAAAAACTTCAGTGACAGTAAATTTGACATCTCCCACTTCAACTTAGGTTCCTTGAAATGATCTTGCAAATGTTTTAGTGACTTCCTTGTGGAAGCCATTAAATTTCTCCAAAAATTGAAGCCATCCTATTTGTTGTAACATTTCTTTGCATTGTGGGTAGCCTTCTAAATATTTTGAACCCACTGGTTCAGTCCTTACAATGAAACCCATGATTGCTTCTTCAATGTTCAAATTAACACTCTTCTATCCACAAAAACAATGACTTTCACTTTCGGATTGAAATGGCTTTAAGTTCTAAATGGAAATAGCTTCAAACTTCAGAATGACATACCTCTGATTGATAATGACAAATGTCTTCAAATTTCGGAAGGATATACCTCTGTTGACAATTGAACTTTGGACTGATATGCCTCTGTTTAACAGTGACAAATGGCTTCAAATTTCCCACACTACTATGCCTCTGGCTCTTGGTAGCAAATGGTTTCGAATTCAACACTGTAACACCTCTATCTTCTAGTGACAAAAGACTTCAAACTCCACACTGCTACACTTCTGTGGTTATAGTAAAAATGCTCAATCTCTGCCCACAGTGATACTTTGTCTGCCCACGGAATCAAATGGCTTCAAATTCTCACGCTGCTATACCTCTGAATTTACCCTTTTGCTCTGCTCTGCGTTTACAATGCTCAATGCTATTCAAACTGATATCCTTTGGCTCTGTTCTCGGTGACAAGAATATCTTTGTCTACGGAATGAAATGCCGGCTACAGAATGGAGTGATGGCAGTGGTCACGGAATGAAGTAGTGGAGTGAGGTGGAGGGAATGAATTAATGATTGAAGAGACGGCGGAGATTTTTACGACGGCAGAGGGAATCATCATTGAATGATTTGGTTAAGAGACGTGAAGAATTCAAATACCTTGACCATTTTAACCGCTTAAATGATATCGGATATGAAATTTGAAATGGAAGATTTTAATCCAAAGTCTGTGGAGGGTTTATTGGTTTTGATCAATAAAAATAATTAAAACAACCTTTTCGAACAATCCATAACTAAAACTATGCTAAACTTTTATGAAATGCCATTATAATTTAAACTTGTTACCTCTGCCTTTCATTTGATTTTTGTAGCCTTTGTCTTCTTGTTCACCTTTGGAGGAGTCTTCATAATTTTCTTGATGCTTTTGATTCATGGATACACTGGGTCACTTTGTTGCAATTCTAATGTCTGCTGGTTGATGCCTTCAGGGTTTGTAGCTGCGGAAAGACTGTCTGGCTGCAGAAAGGTTGATCAGCTGCAGAATGTCTGCTGAGCTACAGAATGTTCCTGTAGAGCATTTTAATCATGAAAATGGAGTGTTTTTGGAATATGGATGAAATTTTATATGGTATGAATGAAGATGGATGATGGATTATGATATGTATGAAGTGGATGATGAAATGGAATGGATTCAGTTCATGAAATGGAGTGAAAGAACATAAGAACTGTACTGCAATTCATGACATGTTTTATTCACTTACAGCAAGACATCAAATTTTGTATTTTGACATGAAAATGAGATGGATGGAAGATGGAATGAGATGAATGAAATGTGGAATGGAGTGAAATATGAATGATGGATGAGATGGAGTATGGATGAATAAGTGAATGGAGTGAAATGAAATGAAATGGATCATAAGCACTATGGATCTGAACTTATGATTTTTGTAACAGCTGCTTGTAAAAACAAAAATGGGAAAAGTTAGAGTGTTAGAGAGACTCTGATTTTCACCCTATCTTTTCTGTATAAACATGCCAATCAATGATTGGTTTTCATGTTTATACCTTTATTTATTTATTTATTTTTTTATTTTTTTTTATTTTTATTTTTTTCAAAAAGAAATGCTTCAGAAAATTTAATCAAGTTGATGAAGAAGAGAGACTCTTCTTCATTAACTTCACATCATTGCTTTCTTGGAACTTCTTGACAAATTCTTCTCTTGAGAGTGGCTTGTGGTATAGCTTCAGTCTATGACCATTCACAAGAAAAGTGACCTCTTCTTCATCTATAGTTTTGATTTTTACTGCCCCATTATCAAAAATTTGAACAATTTCATATGGCCCAAGCCAATGTGTCTGAAATTTCCCTTGAAAATCCTTGAATTTTGAATCAAACAAGAGAGCCCAGTCACCCTCTTTGAATGTCTTCTCCTTGATGTACTTGTCATGCCATCTAGCCCTTTGCTGTTGGACTAGACTTGTTTTCTGAACTGCATCTTGTCTGATCTCATCCAATTCATTAATTTGCTCCAGTCTATGCTTTTGTGCCTCCGTTAGATCAAGTCCTAGCTGGACTGCCATCTTGAAGGTTTGAATTTGGAACTCTATGGGAAACAAAACTTGCTTTCCATAAACAAGCTCATAAGGAGTATGGCCTGTTGTGTTTCTCCATGTAGTTCTATAGGCCCACAAGGCTTCATGAAGCCTATCTACCCAATCTCTTCTATGTAGATGAACAGTCTTTGTTAGGATTCCTTCAATGACTTTATTGGTAGATTCCACTTGGCCATTTGCTTGTGGATGATAAGGAGTTGTTTTTCTATGTCTGATCTTGTACTTCTCCATTATTTGCTCCACTAGCCTTGATGTAAATTGAGCTCCTTGATCTGTAACAATTTCCCTTGGGACACCAAAACGAGTAAAAATATCCTCAAAAAGAAAATTAACTACAGATGATTCATTAGCAAAAAGTAATGGTTTAGCTTCTACCCATTTAGTAACATAATCGGTGCAAACTAATATATATTTCTTTTGTCTTGATGGAGGACTAATAGGTCCTACAAAATCCAAAGCCCATTTTTCAAAAGGTTCAATGTGTACCTGAGGTTGTAATGACATCTCACCTGAAGGAGAAGGTTTCCCTACCCTTTGGCAACTGTCACACCTTTTGACATACTCCTTAGCATCTTTAAACAAGGATGGCCAATAATATCCTAAGTTAAGGATCTTATAGGCTGTCCTCTTATCTGCAAAGTGTCTGCCACAAGGTTCATCATGACATGCCTTGAGAATCTCAGGCATCTCATCTTCACGAACACACCTTCTTATGATCAAATCTGGACCTGTCTTGTACAACTCATTAGTGACCCATGAATAATTTGCACTATCATTAATGATTTTTCTTTTATCCCTTGCATTCATAATTGAAGGAAATTTTCCTGAAACTAAATAATTGGCAATATCAGCAAACCATGGAGTTTGAGTAGAGATTGCAAAAAGATATTCATCTGGAAATTGATCTTCAACCAGAGTGTCATCTTTGATATTTTGGATTCTAGACAGGAAATCAGCCACAGTGTTTTGTTTTCCAGGCCTATCTAGAATAGTAATGTTGAATTCTTGCAATAATAATAACCATCTTATAACTCTGCCATTAGTGATTGATTTATTCATTAAGTATCTAATGGTAGAATGATCAGTGTGAATAAAAGTTTCATAGCCTGTTATATAGTGTCTAAATTTGTTTATGGCATGAACAACAGCTAAAAACTCTTTTTCAGTTACAGTATAGTTTAACTCTGCAGGATTCAAATTTTTATTGATATAATAGATGGCATAGGGAATTAAATCTTTTTGTCCCAATACTGCTCCTAGAGCTGTATCGGAAGCATCTGTCGAGATATGAAAAGGTAACTTCCAGTTAGGTCCCCTTAATATAGGTGCTTCAGAAATTTTGGTTTTCGGGGTTTCAAAAGCTAACTGGCAATCAGAAGTCCACTTAAATTCACAATCTTTGGTGAGTAATTTGAAGAGAGGAGATGCTATTTTGGTGAAGTTTTCTATAAATCTCCGATAATACCCTGTAAATCCTAGAAAACTTCTAACATCTCTTTGACAACTTGGAATGGATAGGTTAGAAATGACTTCAACTTTCGCCTCATCAACTCTAATCCCATCCCCTGAAATGTGGTGCCCTAAAACAATACCTTCAGTGAACATCATAAAAAAATTTTCATGACTAAGTGAAAGGTTTGCTTCTTGACATCTTTTTAAGACCTTTTCCAAGTTTTCTAAAGCCTCTTCAAATGTATCCCCATAAACTGTAAAATCATCCATGTACACCTCTACACAGTCATGTATTAGATCGGAAAAAATTCCTAATACTGCCCTTTGGAATGTTGCAGGTGCATTGCACAATCCAAATGGCAATACTCGGTAGGCATAGGTACCCCAAGGACAAGTAAATGTGGTTTTATCTTGGTCTTCAAGTGATACTTGGATTTGATTGTAACCACTAAACCCATCCAGGAATGAAAAGTACTTTTTACCTGCTAATGTATCTAATACTTGATCTATGAAAGGTAAGGGAAAATGGTCTTTAAGAGTAGCTTTATTCAGTTCTCGGTAGTCGACACACACCCTCCATTTTCCATTTTTCTTTGGCACAATTACCAAAGGAGAAACCCACTGACTATCTGAAATAGGATAGATGAAATTAACATTTAACAATTTTTGCAATTCTTCCTTGACAATTTCCCTAATATTTGGATTCATCCGTCTTTGAGGCTGTCTGATTGGTTTGCAATTTTCCTCTATATAGATGTGATGAGTACAAGTCTTGGGACTTATCCCTTTCATGTCGGTGTATTCCCATGCATATGCAGAAGAATGTCTCTGTAATACTTTGACTAACTCTTCTTGTTGAGATTTTTCTAGGTTTTTGTTTATGTTCAAGGTTTTGCCTGGAAAAATTTCACTTGTAGAGCTGCCAAATTTGTCCATAGAATGAAGAGACATCTGCCTAGATGACAAAAACTAAATATTGGATCCCTCTTGAAATGATTCATGTTTTTGTTCTGGAGAGGATTCAAAATTTTCTAGAGTATTCAGAATTTGATTATCTTCACTAATTTCTGAAATTGTGAAGAGTGGTTGTAAATATTCTTCATCCTCTATCCATTGAGTGTCATCTAGATCTATAATTGTCCTAGCTGGAGGATATAAAGTGAATTTCTTTATTGAACTTCCATCAGAAATATACATATCACCGGACCTACAAATAATAAAAGCATCAGCTGTAGCCAACCAAGGTCTTCCTAGTATAACAGGATGGCCTCCTAGATTATTCTTGGGTGTCAGGATCATGAAATCCACAGGGTACTCCCAAGAGTCTAGGGACACTGGAATGTCTTCTATTACCCCATCTGGTCTGATCACGGATCTATCTGCTAATTGTAATAGTGTGGGTGTAAAGAGAAGATTAGGAAGTTTCAGTTTGTCCATGATTTGTCTACTCATGATATTTATTGCTGCTCCTAAGTCAATGAGTGTGTTTTGAATTTCAATTCCATTGATGTGAATTTTGACAACTGGATTTCCTGGGTCAAGGTACTTTGGAATAGTAATCTTGCCCATCATAATGTCTGATATTTGTCCTACTAGTTGAATTTTCTTGGTTTCTCTTATTCTTTTTCTTGTTGTCTTCATACTCAACTCCTTTATTGTTTTGGCTAAAATTGGGATTTCCTTGATGGCTTGCAATAATGGAATTTTAATGCAAACATTTCTCAATTCATCTAAGAAATCACAATTAGGCACCATGATCTGTTTTTCTACACCTCTATCAATTTGTAATCTTTCCGGAAAGGGAGGTATAGAAGTAGATGTGGATGGTTGCTCTAATACAGGAGTTGGATTTATTGGATCTTTTTGTTTTAGTTTTTCAATGTGTGGGTCTTGAAAAGATGTGTCTTCCTCAAGACTTTTATTCACCCGTAGGGAGTCTTCCTCAGAATTATCTTGTTCTTGTATGATCACAGAAGGTTTCCTCTTTTCAAGTATCTTTCCAGACCTAAGTTGAACATCACTAAGGTCTAGAGGAGTGATTAAATAAGTTGGAAACTGTTGGCCTTCTATCATGTATGTATTCTGAGGGTTCTTATTATTGGGATTTGGTATGGGTTGAGCTGGCAATTGATTGGATTTTTGAGGGAATGGTAATGGAAGTGGTTGATTTTGATGTGGTTGGTTCTGATGATGTTGTTGAGGATTTTGTTGAAAATTTTGTTGAGGATTTTGAGGATAAAAATGTGGATATGGTGGATAGGATGGTGGATACTGGTAATATGGAGAGTATCTTCCATAGGGACTTTGTGATCCTTGTGCCCAATATTGAGATTGATTTTGAAATTGGGGCCAAGGTTGCTGCCAAGAATTCCAAGGTGGAGGTTGATTATACATTTGATCATGGAATCCTTGTGTCTGAGGTCCCTGCCAAGGTCTTCTAGATACAAAGTTAAGAGACTCTGTGGAATCTGTAGGAGTTTCCTCCTGAAAGATAGCTTTGAGACCAGGAAGAGAAGGACAATTCTTAGTCTCATGTTTCTCAGAACAAATGACACAGGTTTCTACAACTTTTACATCTAAAGGACACTCTCTCAAGGCATGTTTCTTTCTACATTTGGGACAAAAGATTGCCAAAGCATCAGATTTAGCCTTTTTCTTGTTTTGTATCTTAAGGGTGTCTATTTGTTCACTAAGACTCCCTAATATATCAGATTTAAAGTCATCAAGCATGTGTCCTATTTCTGATCTACTTACTGTCCCAGAAGCAGATTTACTTGCCCTTGCAAGAGCGGGATCTCTTGGACCTTTGACAGTTTTAGATTTCCCTCTTGAAAGGTTGATACATAACTCAGATATTTCAAGTAATGTAAGTTGTGATATATCCCCTTTTCCCATCATGTTAAGGATATCCAACCATTCATCCCTAATTGTTTTCAACAAAAGAGCTTTTAAGGTGTCTTGATCTAGGTTTTCCATTTTCGCCCTTTTGATGTTGTAATTAAATCTTTCCAAAAAATCTTCTAAGTTTTCATCTTCTTTTTGTAACATCTTGAACACTTCTTCCTTATGATTAACCGACATACAATAATCCAAGTATCTCTCTAGAAATGCTTGTTTCATATCTTCCCATGTTCTAATAGAACTACTGATTAGACTCATAAACCACTTCAATGTTGCTCCCTTCAAAGTTGAAGGAAATAATTTCAGTTTTTGAGCATCTTGTAGGTAGTCATAAGTTCTACACAGCACTTCAAAATCGAATAAGAAAGTTTCGGGATCTTCAGTTTTAAGTCCATAGAAGTTTGGAAGGACAGAGGGTGAAATGTTTTTCATGGTTGTATTGGTTTCTTCATCAAGTATAGGGAACCCAAAAGAGCTTCCTATTCTACCTCTTCCTCCATTTTCACCTCTACCTCCTTCTCCTCTACCTCCTTCTCCTCTACCTCTACCTCTACCTCTACCTCCAAATAGTGTGTTTTCTCCATTAAAAACTCCTCCTCCCCCTTCTTCTGCCATGGTTGAATCCCCTGTGGAAGTGGAAAGGTTTGTATCCCTACTAGGAGTCTTTAGATCTTCTTCTGTGGCAGGTTCAGTGGATGAAGTGGAAGGTTTCTCTAATGGAATAGTTGACCTTAGATCTTCTAGAAGTCCAGGATCAAGAGAGGATGGAAGATGGGTTTGAGTTGAAGGTGTACTAGCTCTGGATCTAGATGAAACAAGTGGTGTTCTAGAAATCAAACTTCTGTCTCTGCTACTTATAAATCTTCCCCTTGAATCTCTCTCCCTACGCATAAAATTGTTTTTGGATGCTAAGAAACAAAGGTTACCTAGTTTTCACTTCCCTGGCAACGGCGTCAAAATGTTTGGTCTCAATCTAGTCTCCTAAATTGAGCTCATTTAATTGTCAACCAGGATTTGTAAACTGCTGAAGTGAAGTGTATTGTATGTACCTAGGTGTTTGTTTCCTAATGCGTTGTGTGTAGTGTTTTGCGATGTTTTTGGTCTTTTGTGATGATTTATGATGTTTTTGGTCTTTTGGTGGTTTTATGTTCATAAGGAAAAATGCCTAGAAAGCTAATGGAAAGGAGTTAGTGCTTAAAAACAGAGTTAAGCCTAATTGATGGATAACAACTGAAAAATGCAATTGGAAACACTGAAGCAGAATCAAATCTAAACTATGACAAAGTAAAAGCAAAGCTTGATAATGACTTTTAAGCAAATGATTCAAAACACAAACTAAACTTGAGAAATGATCACTAAGTATGCAAATCCTCTAACTAAACAATTAAACAACTAATCTTACAATGATGCAACATTTTGTCCTTAATTAGAGATTTGAAACAGATTTGGAGGAGAAACATTGATATCATCATAAGACCTTCTATTCTAAAACTAATTCCTATCTCTATTCTGCAATTTAATTGAATGTCACAAAACCTTTACTCAAGAGTTATTGATTTATTTTCAAAGTAGTCTTTTGAGGGAAGACTCTGTTTATGAAATGGTAAGGAAATTGCAGAGATACTTCAGGCCTTAAAATGATGTTGTCTTCTGTTCATATGGTTATAGATCAATTGTAGATTTTAGAACAAGAAGATGTTTGTGAATAATGAAGGCTATTTTGTTAATCTTAACGATTGAAGTAATCTATTGTGCAGTGGATGACAATCTGATTATGAGATGCCACTAACCTAGAACAATGCTGAACTACAAGTCATCATCAAACTCAAAACAAAGTAACTGAACATGATTTAAGTGCAATTAAACTCCGGAGCATCCTAACTATACTATTATGCATTATTCTATGAAGTTACACAATCTGTTTGTCCATCATTAGTGATATTTTGGAAGAGTTCCTTCTTTTGGAAGAGGTATTAGAACAATTCTGACTGTGTAATTGAATGCAAATGCAAGCAAAAAGACTGAAAGCAATGAAAAACTAAGATATCATATCCATATCCTACTCGTCATTATGATGTTTTGGGCAAGCGTTTAAGAGCAAGAACATAGATGATACTTAGTGCAAACACACAACTAAATCATTCATTATCATGGTCATGTCTTGAACTTCTTAAGGATTTCTTGGAAGAGTTTCTTCTTGTGGAAGAGTGATTAGAACAAGTGTAACTGTGATGGTGAACAACAAAAATTACAACTAAATCCTACAGTACTATAGCCATTTTCCATTCATCATTATAATCTTTTGGAAGAATTTCTTCTTGTGGAAGAGTTAGAATGAATATAACTACAGTAGCTAATTAAAAACAACTATGAATTCAACTCCTAATCCTACAATACTATAGTCATTTCCCATTCATCATTATAGTCTTTTGGAAGAGCTTCTTCTTGTGGAAGAGTTAGAATGAGTACAACTACGGTAGCTAATTAAAACAACTATTAATTCAAATTCAAAACGTAAAGGCAGCTAGAAGACTTATCTAATTTACGCAAAATAAATCCGTGCAAGAGGCAGGGGCCCTCTACCACCTGACGGAATTCAACTCCAAATTAAATCAACGCCTTCAAAACAACACTGTCTGCTCCATTAAAGATGAAAGAACTTGAACATAACACTCTGCGTCTTCAGAAATGTAGCACAGATTCTAAACAAAATCTAGCATAAAATCTAACATCAAATCTAACATAGCTCTCGGTTTCCCAAGTGTTTATAAAGAAAATGCACATAACAAGACTTGCAACAATTCAGGAACACTGTCTTTCCTTATCGGAATCACATTAGGACTCTTGAAGTGGCTGCGTGAAGAGGAAAAAGACATCTGGACTGAGACAATCCTAATAGAAGTCTGCTTTCCTAAATGTGTTCCCACGTTCCAAAACCGTACCCAAAATTCGTTTCTTCCTCCATGATGAGCAACGAACCATGTAGACATGACGTGGATTATGCCCATATGCGGTTTTCCTTGAGAGGCCACCTGGAACATACTCAAACGTGAAGGCAGCTGCAGAATCGCCGGTTAGCTACGGAATGTCTGCATTCTGCAGCTAGTTCCGGTCAAAATGCTTTATAATGGCAAAAATCACAAAACTTAGCAAGTCAGTCATGTAAATCATTCTAGAAGTAATTTTAACTATATTCAATGATCAATTGGGTCTAGGATAGCAATGGACAAGGGAAAATGAGGTAAAATGAGGTGAAAGAAAGCACAATTTTGAGGCTCAACATAAGCCTCTAGAAATGAAGTTCGTCCCGTGGAAGGTGTCGGGTGATCCCAGCACCAAAGAGTTCAATGCAGAGGCATTCTGAAGTTGGTATGGCTTAATGACAGATGTGGTAGTAGGCCAGCAGAGCGTGCCCAGAAATCTCCTGGACGAATACAGCGAGCAGGTATGGTTCGGGGTCAGCCACAGGCACACCTTCCTTCGACCTACTTGCGTGCTAGAAGAGACATTTCACATGTGGCCACTAAAATTCCAGCTCGACGACACAGACTTCCACAATGAAGTTTGTTCATGGCCGGGGGTCTCGATGGAAGTCCAAAGAGGGGTACCCACATACAATTTTGATAAGATGTTACCGCAGCAACTGCCTGGTGAATCGGAAGCAAAGGTGGCACAACGAGTCTCCAACATGCAGATCACTCCGCTCATTCACCAACTAAACATTAAGGTACGCAGCCTCAACGAAGTGGCCTGGGTTGTCTCAAGCGGTGCCATTCCTTTCCCTATTTTTTCTAAGTTTCATCTTTCTCAGCCCAACCCGCTTCTCCACATGACTTCCATCACTTCCCCCATCCCTAATGTTTTATTTACTTCACCGAGTCTGATGACTACCCCGATGGGGGAAAAGAGCAAGCCCACAAACCCCTTAGAAGCTCTTCAGGCCAAGAGGGCCCGAACCATAGAGTCGAGTCCGGTGGTGGATCTCACTGAAGAGGATCCACTCCGGCCACCGAGTCCAGGGGTGCCTATACAGGAAGAACCATTCGACACAGGGGCAATAGGAGGGATTCCACCTCCACCTCCCATTGACCCCTCTGACTTCATCAACATTCAGCTTTCATCACCACGTACCGCTCCACCTCCACCTACCACTTCATCCGCACCATCCAACTCATCCGCCACTGTGTTAGACCCAGTAATCCAAGATCTAATCGATGGGGACCACGGGGCCGAGGTTGACTCAAGTACAGCAATGGTGCCACCGTTCAACCTCGCGGGGGACCCCCAGGTCACTTTTTCTGATATAATTACATAGATGGCGCAGATCGTTGCAGACATGGCTGGGGCACAGCCTGAGCCTACTCTATTTCCACAGGCCATTCACACCGATCAGCAGGAACGTCCAGACCTGAATATTGCAGACTCTGCCCCCCATCCGACTCCGCCGCCATCCCCTCAAGAACACTCTACCAGATCAGTTGCCAGTGGGCAACCACTGCAGGAACAGCGGCCGGATCAGAGTACTTCGGGGGCCGATAACTTAGAGACATGGGGTACGGCTCAATTGTACCACTTTATTTAGAGGGCAGCCCAGTAGAAGGAAAGGCTTCACTCTGAACTGCAACAGAGGTGTGAACAGCAACAGTAGTAGATCACCACGCTTACTGAACAGCGTGAGCAGCTCACAGCAGCACACGGGCAGCTCGAGGGCCAGATGAATGAAGTGGCCAGGATGTTTACGGGGCTATGACTGGCCGTCAATGCTCACTACACTTGGATGCCTGAAGATGTGCCAGAAATAGACATATTACAACGGGCCATCCACCTCAGAGTAGCGTTCACTGACCTCCAAAAGGAAAATGCAGAGCTCCAAGCAGCGTTAGCAGCACGGCCAACGCTGCCTGATCCAGAGGCAGTCTACACAGCACAAATTACAGAGAAACAAGGCCAGGTCACCCAGATGCAGGAAGCTCTCACTTCTGCAGCACGCGATGCTTATGACCTCCTGAAAGGTCTCCAAGAATTCTCGACGACCCTTACGGTAAAGACTCAGCCCATTTCAGCGCAGCTGCAACAACTTTCGAAAGAGATTCAGGATGCCACAGACCCCTCACAGTTGGACCAGCTATACGCCCAGGCAGATGCTCTTGAGGTCCAGATCCAGCAGACATAGGCCAGCTCAGTAATGGCAAAACAAGAAATTCGAGAGCTTCGCTATCCCCTCCAACTCAGCGCCCCGACAATGCAGTGGCTAGCCACCGAAGCCAAAACCTAAATCAGCATAGTATTCGAAACTATACCAGCACCCGTCGGGGAGGCAGCTGTCACCAAGATCACCGCAGAAACAGATACATTGTTACAGGGGTGGCAGCAAGCTGTGACAACCTTCAATGAGCTTAAGGCTTCAGCGTTAAGCAAGGTCCCGGAATTGGGGCCCTTGTTTGGGCAGCAGACTGAAGGTGCACAGCAAGAACATGGCACAGGGTCCGGTGGAGCGATGGAAGTGGAGACAGTGATTTTTGAATGACTCGGGATGAGTCAAGAAACTGTGGTCGGGGCCTGTTGGGGCCCTTGTTTTGAATTTTCAATAAAGAACAGATTTTTGGGTTGCAGATCGACACATGGCAGCCGCAACTACGGTGAGTAGCGGAGCTACCAAGGTTGCGGGGGAACAAGAGATAGCTGATGAAGCTGACACAGATAAGTGCAGATGAAGAGAAGATATGGTAGAGGATGGACAGCGGAACTCATAGAAAACAGAAAGAAGCTAGAAGCAGCTGAAGAAGAACACAAAAGGAACTAGCAGTTGCGATGGCGGGTGAATAAATAGTCGTCACCCAGCCGAAAGAAGAGACGCACGGATGCAGAAGGATTGAAGAGGATCGAGCAGATGCTACAGAAGATATCTATCCTGAGCATGACATCCTTGTAGTTCCTAGGCTTCTATTATCTATCTCTCTGTCCTATGGGACTTCTGTAACAGAATTGTAATCTCTTCCTGTTGAAGCGATGTAACTATGGATCCAGCTGAAGGTTATTAATATAATTGTAGGTTGTTGTCTTATTATATGAGTTACATGCATGCATGATGTCTGTGGTATCTTAAAATTTTATTTTCTTAGTACCTACAATATTTTTGAAATTCTCTTGTGCATATGATGTTATTTACGTAACCTATTCCATGATAATCTCAAGTTGCGGATCCACCCGCCAATATCGATCTGTTCCCCTTCTGTATGTGGTCGCAGCATGCCTCGGGTGAGACTCTCCGCTCTCTGGAGTAGGGTGAAAATTCCGGCGTGGTTCTAGACTACAGCGGACTCCCTTGTTGGCCCCAATCTCTGAACCTGGGTCTTTCCCGCGAGACCTGTTTTCTCGCCAACAAGACCTTGAGCTGAAATGGCTCAACTGGAAATCCTCCCTCACCTCCAAAGAGTAGGGAAGTGGCTGTGACCTCCTCTCTATCACCATCTGGGCTATGCATCTCTCCATATGCTGAAATATGTCATGATGTATGCCCTCCTAAGTGAACTCCTATGTCAAAGAAATATATGCATCATAATGCATGGAAAGGAAGTCCTCATGTGTTGTATGAAGCAGCTTCTCCTTGAGCTTAGAAGCTCCAGTCACGAAGACTCTACCATAAGGATAGATGACCATATCATCCACCATATACTCATTATCTCTATCCGGGTCATCAGGAATAATACATGCACCTAGATCCTTGGAGTACTCTACCAAGCGTTGAGATCTCCAATATGGATCAATCCTCCCAAGAGACAGTGTTGGTGATCTAGCAAGTGAAGCTCTCCTCATGCTGTTGCCTGCTACTCTGACATCCCCCATGCCAAATTTTTCCTCCAAACTCTTCACCTCTCCAAAATCCAAGAGTGGTGAACCCAATGACATGATGTCTCTCATCGACTCTAGATCTGGTGGCCTCCCAGGTGGAATGCCTCCATGTAGTGAGACATCAAAATATGAATTGGACTGTATATATGAGTGGACTGAGTTTTCCCTCTCTTCACTGCATAGTGCAGTCCCCTCCTTATGTGCAGAAACCTCCTGAAATAGATAAGGGTTAATGATCATCATCCTTTGATGATGATCCTTATCCTCTTCTTCCATGTATGAGAATGCCTCATCCTCAATGAGAGACCCTTGATCTCATTCATCCCTTGAAGGAGAAGACTCCATGTCTTCACAAACAAAAGAGGGCTCTCCAAGAAATTGGGATCTTGCCCTTGGAAAACTATCATGCATGTTTTTATCCCCTTTAAAAATATGGAGTGGAGTTGGTTCAATAGGTCTCTCCAACTCATGCAAAGTGTTTGAGTTTTTGGTTTTAACAAATGATGGTTCACAATGTTATTTATCAAATCTCCTCACCAATTCTTTAGTGAACTCAACATAAGTTTCTACATTTGCATGAAAAATGAAGTAGAATCATTAAACCACCAATCATTAGCCATACCTTTGAGGTGCAGCACTGCTACTCTGATGGCCTCTGAAACTTGGTGTAGCTGAAAATAGGGGTCTAGCTCTTCTACCCAAGCTTTTGTTGTGCACTCTGCTGATCCATCAAAGTGAGATAGGAAGATTCTACCTCCCTTACTTCTTTTGTGGTTGCTGGATCTTGCCTCCTTTAGTTTGCAAAACCCTTGGAATTCTAAGTGCTCTTTGAATCTCCATGATTGAGATTCATACTCCTGAGGATAGTCACTCAAGGACTCCTCCCTCAATGCATCTCCTTCCTCCATCCTTCTTGCAGTCAATGTGGGCAATAGACTGCGTTGTGGATCTGCATGTGTGGCTAAATGTTCACACCCATCATAAGAATAGCTAGGGCTTGCTTCAAACCCTCTCAGAAATCTTCTACACTCCTCCCCTTTCATCTCCTTGAGATCTCCTTTGATATTCTTCATAGCTTGGAAAAGAAGCAAGGAGATCCTCTCTCCCTCCATTCCTCCAAATAATGGAGTCATGCTTTTGTTTCTTCTGTGCAACTTCCCTTTATGAGAAGCTTCTCCTCCTAATGTTATATTGTCTTGGATGCATAGGCTGAGCCAATATTATTCTTTTATACCACTGTAATATTCCAAAATAGGAAAAATCTACACTATTAGGAATATCTTAAGATATTCCAAAAGTGGAGATACAACAATACATGAACACAATATTGTAAACATAGCAAATATGATCATGTCATGAGAGAGAAAAATATTCGGCCATCATTCTATTAATGGATCAGCAACAATGTACAAAATATCATGAGGGACATGCCACTCAAGCCATAAGAACAAGTCTCCAATGATCAAAGCAATAGATACATGAGATGTTGCAACTATATAGAATGCCGGAGAGAAGTGAATGTGTAGTATATATTAGTGTAGCTACTGCTAAAAATGTATACACATGAAATATGGCTGAAGGAAACAAAAGAAATTCCCAATAACGAAGATATGGGCTCCAATACAATAATTCTAGCCAACCCGGAAAGGATTGCTAGAAATGTCGGAAAACATACAATGTGAAAAATAACCCTATGGTTAATGTGTCACTGCAACTAGATATGATATAAAACGAGGTTGTGACAGATCTAAAATATTGATGTCCTCCTCCAATGGTATTTCTAATTAAAAGCATGATCCCTCTACTCAGAAATAGACCCTCCTGATGAGCTCAATGAACCCTCCCAGCAACTACCTCTGAAAATAATGCAGATCTGGACTAAAACTACACTGTGAGGGATGGTAGATGGTTGGCCTAATGCCAAAGATATGAAATATTCCTGGGAGTCCTTATTACTGATCTTCCAATGGATAGACAAGCTCTCCACTGAAAAACAAGCCCAGAAATGACTCAAAGAGATCCTCTGTTGCAGCACCTTACAACACAACCCAGCTCTAAACAGAAACTGCGTTGTAGCTGAAGGAGGTAGCTTGGAAAAAATTCCAAAATGAGGAAATTTAGCTCAAGAACCTCTTCTTCCCTAAGGATGAGGTAGGGATTCCTGACCGGGAACACCCTTGTGCTAAACAGCGCTACAACCCTGCTAAACAACAAGAGGAAGCAAAGTCTCAACAGACCAAAGCAAATAATAATCCAAGAATGAATACAATGGTTGTCCTCCTCTCCATATATAGCAAGTGCTCCTCTCCAAAATGGGTCCCATCCATATGTGCCACCTAACCCATGCAAGTTTTCCTCCATTCAAACTGCGCAGTCCATCATGGGGATACAATGTATCTAGACAGTTCATGTGGACTTGGTCAAATATGACTGAATCAACATGATCCAATCCTGTTCACACCTGTAGGTGCTCAAACCAGCTACTTTATTCTTCCCCTATTCACATGAGGAATGTTATTTTCTCTTATAAAGAGGTTAATGGGCCTCCCTACCCATTTTATTCATCTACTGCTAACTATAATGTTCCTTTTAGCTTGAGGCTAAAAATTGGGAACATTACAACATATTGGTGACCATACTAGGGAAACTAACATTTTCTTCAGAAATATTTTACAGGTTCAAATCTGATCTATGATGGTGGACAATGATCAGACACACAAGGTTAAAATCATCCACCTGGCGACTCCAAATCAATTTCACAATCAAGACTCCACTGGAGGAATGAACCTAAAAGAACAATATGGAAAGATCAGGCTTTTAACTTGGATTACAATCCAATAAATCATGTTCTTTCTCATTAAGAAATTTTTTCAGTGCATATTGTATTTTAGAGAAGATCTTAAATTAGTTTTTAATTATTTCCTTTAAATATTGTAAATAATAACTATCCTAATCCTTTCAAGCAGATTTCTTATGAATCTTATGATGATCATTTTCCAATTAAGAAGCCTCAAATAATCAAGACTGATCTTACAATCCATGTGCATATTCTTGTACCTTGTAAATTTCTTGATAGATATAAGCCCCTCATTTTACCTCCTATACTCCATAATTTCCCTGATAACTATTACAAATTTCTTCTCATATTTGATGGAGAAAATAATAACGTCACTGCCCAAAAACATATCCAAGGTTTTGAGAATTATATGGACCTATTTGAGATTGATGAAGGTGATGTTAGAATCAAACTTTTTTCTCTTTCTTTGCAAAATAGAATAAAGAGTTGGTTCAAGAATCTGCATAATGCAAGCATCTCAAATTTCCAGCAATTTGTCAAACTTTTTCTTGACAGATGGATAATTAAATTCAATCTTTTTGTGATCATAGAATCATTTAAAAATACATCCAAATGAAACAATACAACAATTTTCTAATAGATTTAATGAATTTTATTATTCAATACCAGAAAATATTAGACCTTCTCATGATTCAGCTCTCTTGCATTATCCAAGTGCCTTTGATCCAGAAATAGAATTTCAGTTAAGAGAAAGAGATTCAGAAACTCTTGTACAGATGCAGAACATTGTAGTTGAGGTAAAAGTTAATCTACAATTCAGAAAGAAAATTTTGAAAATAGAAGAAGAGAAGAAAAACATTGCAGAGGTAAAACTCAGGCTTTTGGTAAGAAAACTAGATAAAATCATAAAGAATATCACTATGAAAGATGATTTTTTTGTTCAAAATCACCATGAATAAATAGAAGAGGTTGTTAGCCATGAACAAATTCCTGCTAATTTAAATTATCATAGATCAGAAAATGGATTTATAGATCAATATGAGAAGAAGCAATTTGCTGATCTAATGTGTATGTTTGATAACATTCATTTTTTTGATGATTTGCCTAAGTATTATCATTATGATGATATTTATGTTTTCCAAACTCAAACTAACTTTACAGAGCAATCAGAAGCTAGTTTGTGGGATGAGGAAACTGAGTTTCAGTAGCCAGAATACAGTGATTAGTCAATACAGATCAGCCATGAGAATGAGGAAGAAAAAGCACAAAATTTGGAAATAAGTGAAGGTTATTTACCTCTTTTTTTTCTTCATTTAAGTTTATTAGAAACAAATTTAAAGCCATCAATAATCAGCAGTATTTAGGTATTGTTATGGACAACAAAGAAAACAATGAATTTCTTGATCAGGATTATTCAGTTTCACAATTATAGTTATCAAATTCCATTGAAATATATGTTCAAATGACACAAGAAAGTTCCATACCACTATGTTTTGAATCATTTCATATTTTAAAGGAAATGTGGTATAACATCTTTAAAGAAAAGGATGAGTAACTTGTTGAAGTTTATGAAGTCCCATGGAATTCTATATGCCATAGGTTGCAGCAATTTTCCCAAGTTTTACATTATCCAATAGCAGATATGTTGGATATTGAATGCATTCAAAGCCTACCTCCATTAACTAACTATGAGTTTCATAATCAAGATGATAAAGGTTTCAGCAATCACACATTACAATCAGTAGGAATATCATCACAAATCTTATCTGAAAGTTTGCAGGGAGATAAAGATGAAAATAACATTGCAGTTTCATGGCATGGAGGCCATCCATAACAGAGGTAAAGTTTTTTATATCAGTTAAACATTAGTGTATATATCTTGGAATATCCTTTTGAAAATTTTCTAGAGTCAACAAAGGAAATCAATTATTTCCTTATCCTCTCATTTGTTGACAAGTTTCTAATAGGTTGCAAAATTACAGTTTTGATAATCAAAAAGAAAATTCAACAATATCTATCAAAGTACATAATGCTTGAATGGTTGCATTGGTTGTTTCATTTTACCTAACCAGCAGTTGGACAACTGATTAGAGTAAATAGGTAGGATTTCAGCTTATTTCAGTTTTCAGTTTTCAGCTAATTTTGAAATAATTCATTAAGATTTGAAGCCAAGGAAAAGGCCCTAAGACATTGATGATTTAGTAGTTTGGTTTGAAGGTTGCAGCGCCTTTTAGTCTCAGATTAGATTTCAGTTTGCAGAAAAAGGTGTAAATTCACTTCAAGATTTTTCAGTCACAGCATATGCATGTTTGGGATTGGCCCAATGGATCAAGCTACTAGTCGATGGTGTTCTTGACATCTCATAAGGAGATACCACCCCCATGTGAAGCCACGGTTAGGGTCCTATAACAATAGGATTCATAAATTTGAATTGAGTTTGATTAGTCTTGTAAATATGTACATACTTTTCTTTCTGCAAATTGTTTTCCCATATTATAAAATTAAAAAATGTAAAGAGGGTAAAATTCCTAAAACAAAAATCAAAGGACTGGAAAGAAAAATTATCAAAAAGAATATAAAAATGGACCCCAAACAAAACAGATAAAAAAATAAAACATGAAAGTGATGCAAATCCAAAAGCCACTACTATTTACTTTTACTGCAAAATAAACATTGTGTGCATCTTGTTAAAATTCCACAATCCATGAAGGTTAAATAGCTTAATCTTAGCCTCTCATGCTTTAAATTTCATGTTGTTAGATAGAAAATAAATATCTAGCCAAACGGTTTAATCTTGGAAAATCAATAGTTAGGTAGAGAATAATAAGGAGCTCAACAACTTAATCTGAGCCCTTGGAAGAAACAAGGATAGAATTAGTTATTTTAATGTTTTAAAAACAAAATTGAAGGGTTTGCAAGCTCAAATGCTCCCAGATAAATGAATTAAAAATGTTAGAGTAGCATATGGGTGGGCAGAAGCAGCTTTTACAATCATGGATAAGCAGAAAAATTGGTCATTCCATTTACTAACTTCTTTCAAAAATGCACCCCCTTGAAAAGGATACTCCATCCCCTCCATTTCCATTCTTTCCCCTTAATTTTTACTTTTTTCCCTTTATTATCCATTTTCCTTTACAAAAAAAACCCCTTTTCGTAAGTTTAAAACACATTTTACTTAAGAAAATAAAAATCCCTTTAACTAATTTCCCTTTACCCAAAAATACCCAAAAACCCAAAAAATACTTTATCCTATAAAGTGTAAATGCTAAATATTATGTTGGGACCCATTATGAACAAATCTACTTCCAACATCATATTTTACACTATACTTAGTGTATTTTGACATCGTGCAAATATATTTCTTTATTAACATTAATTTATGTAATAACTCCCTATATATACTGTAACATTCCAAAAATTTAGCCTTCAGCTAAATGGAATATTATAGTTTGTTTTATCACTAGGTAGGTGAATAAGTGGGGGGGGAGGCCCATAAATTTCCTTAGAAGGAATAATAACACTCCTAATGTGAAAGGAGGAAGAATAAGCAGGTGGATTAAGCACCTTTGGGTGTGAATTTGAGGGGATACATATTGAATAGGTCAACTTTGACCAAATCAACAGCGTTGTCATGGAGGAGTGGCATTTATGATAAGACAACGCGGTTTTAGTGGAGGAAAACTTGCATGAGCTTGGTGGAATTTTTGGATGGGACCCAATGTGAGAAGGCTCACACACTATATATGGAGGGGATGGTAGCCATTTTTATTCATGTTTTGATTATTATTTTATATTGGTCCGTTTAGACTTTGCATCCTTTAGTTGTTTAGCGGGGTTTGTTGTGCTGTTTAGCACAAGGGTGTTCCTAATCGGGAATCCCTACCTCATCCTCAGGGAAGGAGAGGTTCATTGGGTTGCATTTCCTCATTCTGGAATTCTAGCCAAGCTACCTCCTTCAGCTACAGCATAGTTTATGTTTAGAGCTGGGTTGTGTTGCAGGGTGTAGCAAAGGAGGATCACATAGAGCCAATTCTGGGCTTGTTTTTCAGTGGAGAGGTAGCCTATCCATTGGAAGATCAGCAAGGAGGGCTTCTTGACATATTTATATATTTTTGGCATCAGGCCAACCATCTAACATCCCTCATACCGCAGTTTCATTCCAAATATGCGTTATTTTTAGTGGCAGTTACTGAGAGGGTTCATTGAGCTCATCAGGAGGGTCTATTTCTGAATAGAGGGATCAGCCTTATATTGAGAAATACCATTGGAGGAGGAAATTATCATTTCATATCTATCATAGCCTCATTCTATTCAGTTCAATTTTGCAGTGACATTTCAACCCTAGGGTTATTTGTCACATTGTATATTTTTCTTGGTATTTCTAGCAATCTTTTCTGGGTTGGCTAGAAATCATGTATTAGAGCTCATATATTCCTTTCTCGGAATTTATTTTGTATCTATCAGCCATATTCCATTTATGTATATTTACAGCAGTAGCTACACTAATATAGACAATGTTGTCACTGTTTTCCGACATTCTATACAGTAGCAGCAACTCATGTGCTTATTGATATGATCATGGGAGGCTTTTTCTTATTGCTCGAATGGATTGACCCTCAAGATATTTTTTGTATATTGTTGATGATATTTGAATAAAATTATGGCTTCATATTTATCCCTCTTATGATATGTTCATAGTTGATATGTTTTACATTATTATGTCTTGTATTGTTGCTATTTCCATTTTGGAATATTACAGTGGTATCGGAGCATAATCTTGGCTCAGCCTGTGCATTCAAGACATTATGCCATTAGGAGGAGAAGCTTATCACAGAAATGATAAGTTGTATAGAAGAAACAAAGACATGACTCCCTTATTTGGAGAAACAAAGGAAGAGAGGCTCTCCCAGCTTCTTTTTCAAACTGTGAAAAATATCAAGAAAGAAATCAAGGAGATGAAAAGGGAGAGGTGTAGAAAATTCCAAGAGGGTTTGAAAGTGAAGCAAGCCCTAAATATTCACATGATGGGTGTGAGCATTCAGCCACACATGCACACTGCATTTTATTGACCACATTCACTGCAAGGAAAATGGAGGAAGAAGATGCACCAAGGGATGAGACCTTGAGTGACTATCTTCAGGAGTATGAGTCTCAATATTGGAGATTCAAAGAGCACTTGGACTTCCAAGGGTTTTTCCAACTCAAGGAAGACAAAATATCCAGCAACCATGATAGAAGCAAAAGAGGTAGAATCTTTCTATCTAACTTTGATGGATCATCAAAGTGCACAGCCAAGGCTTGGGTGAAGGAGCTAGATTTCTATTTTTAGCTACACCAAGTTTCAGAAAAAGGAGGCCATTAGAGTAGCAGTGCTGAACCTTAAAGGTATGGCCCATGATTGGTGACTTTATAGTTCTGCTTCATTTCATCATGCAAATGTAAATACTTATGCATGGTTCACTAGGAAGTTAGTGAGAAGATTTGATATTAAACATTGTGAAACATCTTTTGTTGAACCCAAAAATTCAAGACCTTTTCATGAGTTTGAGGCATATATTTTACCAACTTCAATCCATATTTCTATTAAATGGGACAAAAACATGCATAACATCTTGCCAAGGGCAATATCCCCACTTCTTGAAGAACCCTCTTCTATAGATGAAGACATGGAGATTCCTCCTTCAAGGAGACCAAGATCCAGGGTCTCTCATTGATGATGAGGCATTTTCAAATATTGATGAAGGGGATGAGAAAATAAGAGCTAACAGCATTGTACCATCAGGAGAAGTTCCATCACCACATGAAGGTGGAAAGGGAGCCATTTCTTCTATTAGAGGATCCGTTGTGTTTTTTCAAGGAGTTTCAAATGTTCTAACTTGTGGGAACCAAATCACAATCCCGGAGCAGCATGTATCAATTTTTGTGGATTATGCGACTTGGAAAATGGAAGGAGAAGAAGAAAAGAAGGATCATCATCAAGGGATAATGAGAATTCACCCTTATCTATTTCAGGAGGCTTCTGCACAGAAAAAGGAGATTGTATTGCGCAGTGAAAGGAGGGACAAATCAGTCTGCTCATATATACAGTCCACTTTAGATCTTGATGTCTCACTACATGGGGGTATTCCACGTTGTTAGCCACCTATAATATTTTTTTATACCCAAAGGTGGCTAAATATGTTTTGAGCCTTCAAAGAACAAATTTCATCACTAAAAATTGTTGGCTTTTGAAGACTCCTTGAAGGCCTTCTGCCTTTTGTCCAAAATCCTCATTGTTGTTCTCATCTCATACTCTGAAATTTCTGCTGAAATACAAAGAAGAAACTATTGCAAAGCCATCCCTTTTCCCTTTCTCCCACTCGAATTAACCTTCTTTTCCTTTCCCTTTTTTCCATATTTTTCCTCTATTATTCATCTTTTCCTTTCTTCCCTTCATAAATCACCCTTCCCATGGTTAAAAACTCACTTTTTAACCCTTTCGGCACCCTTTGTTTCCATTAAAAAACCGTGAAAAATCATAAAAATACAAGTCTTTTTATGGACCTAAGCCCCTTGGGCTAAGCCCTAAACCACTTCCCCAATACGCCCTCATCATAAAAACCAAGCGCCAAACCCATGAAGCGCTAATCGAATCGAAAAGATTCAAGTGTGCATGTTTGTGAGCCATTTCAAAATATCGATTGCGATCAGCCCCTTTGTCCTAAACCGCAGATCGTATTATCATTTCATCTGCCCCATAAGCCCGCAATCGGGCGCTTAACTATTGAAAAATCCCTTTCGGATCAATATTTTTCTTTGTAAAACTTGAAAACCCATTATTCCAAAGTTTGCTTTAAAATTCCAAAATCACGTGTTTAAATAAAATGGGTTGATCAAAAAGACCGATCACGCAATCGCGATCGGAGAATTTAAAATGGGTTGATCAAAAAGACCGGGCCCGAATGTTTCGATTACGATTGGCCCTAGTTATATAAAGCCCGGGCCCATGGTACTCCATACACCCAGTGGCCCCGCAATCGGGCGCCAGCCTATCATATATATATTCCGCCCATTTCACTCAAAACCTTTCTTTTTATTGAAATTTATGGGTTTCTTACGAAGTATAAAGGTCCCGCTGGTGCAAGAAAACAAAGGATCTAGGCCGTCGATCTGATCTATAGATCGAACGGTTATCGCCCAATCGAAATGTTCCAATCGGAATGTTTCAATCAGAATGTTTCAATCGCAATGTTTCAATCGCACTGAAATTTTCAATCGCATCCCCTTTTCTGCCACCTCCGATTGAGACCCTTCGATTAAATCTGGACCGTCCACGTGTCCAGATCGGACGGTCCAAAACTACTCCGACTTGTTCATCTCCCCGCTCTCCTTTTCACCTCGTCTACGCAAATATCCACCATTGGTTGCCTTCATCCGACGGCTACGCTCCTCCCCCGCCATCTGAACCAGTTTAAACCTATTTCCGCAGGATTTCTTAACTTTTTTTTTGTGTTTTGCAGGTGTTTTAATGGTTTTCCATTGTATAATGAAAGAAAGCCGAGAGTTAGGAAAGACGTTTCCTGTGCCTTCGAGCTGTTAAAGAGAACCATCTGCGGGGTTTTGCTCCATTTTTTTCTCAATGCTTCATGGGCATTGATACCTTTTAAAAGCCCAGCGCAGCCTGCACATCGACAAGACACTGTTTTAATTCAAAAACAGTTAAAGAGTATCAGTTTGAAGACAGAGCACAGCAGATGAAGATTGAAGACGGTTTTTATGGGGATTACGGCTAAGACCGTTATCAAAAGCCTAATCCCCAATCTAAAACACATTTTAAAGGAAAAACCTAAAGTGTTTCATCAGACAGAAAGCCTCCACCGCCACATCTGAGGCAAATTGATTCCTCAGCTACCACCGAGCCACCTGTCGCCTCAAACCTTTCAAACAGAGGCCGAAGTTATTGAAGAAAATCAGATATTCGCCTCGGAACAGCCAAAGAAGTTATTTCTGCCCCAAATTTAATGACAGAATATCTGCAGATTTTCTCCCCACAGTACGCAGAGCCTCAAAGTCAAATAAAGCTCCTTCTGAGCTTAATTCATAAATGTAAAACAGTTAATACAGTGTTCCACCTGTGAATTTCTTCATCGAGCCCCTCAAATGGCCACGAAGTCTTGAATCTGTATTAATTGCTTCGAGAGATCTTTTGTTAGCTCTCACCTCCTCATTCTTCTATAAATACTTCAGTAGAAGATGAGTGAGGGGTTGGATTAGTTGGTTGTTAATGTAATTGTTGAAACATTCTATGTAACTGAGCTGAAAACTCTTGACTGTAGATAGTGGTTTCATCGGCTCTTGGAGCTCTGCTTGTAGCAGATAGGTTAGGTTGTGAAGAGAGATGGATTAAAACATTGGACCTGAAGATTGTAACCGGTTTGAAGCATCAATACAAGTTGTTTTATGGGATCCTGGTCTATGTTGATGGTGATGTTATTCTCACTGTGAACTTGTCATTTTATTTCTGTTTTCAACTCGTTTCATTTTCCACTGTAAAGAAAAGTTTGAACAGTGTTAGGACTTACTGCATACCAGTAACCTTCTCTGGCTGAGAAATCTTTATTTCAATGTTTTCTTCTAATTGTGTTATTTAGAAATGATTTAATTCAGTCTAAGTACAGAGATGCTGGCGTTCCCTCATCTTTTCGTCACAGCTGAATGTTATTTTTAGATGTTACTTTCAATTTATGTTGTGTAAGGAATGAATTGAGGAAATCAAAGGTTAGCCCTGAGTCCCTTTCTTGTTTGCTCAACTATTCGATTGTTTCCCTTAGGATGTGTTAAAAGCTGACTAGTTTCAAAGTACTTATCAGATCTTAGGCCATTCTGTGTTATCTTTGTGATTGTCTTGGATGTAACTAAGTAAAGAAGAGCTAGGAGAGGATTAGGGTGAGCCCAGCCCACTAGTTTCTACTCCAAAGGTTGCCTTCAAGTTTCCCTTCGTTTTTATTTGTATTCTATTAGAAGTGTATCAAAGGCTGGATAATTTCAAAGTACTTACCAGATCCTAGTTTGCTTCTATGTTTTTCTTAAGTGTTTGGTCAAAGGCTGGCTAGTTTCAAAGTACTTACCAGATCCTGGGCTGCTCTTTGTCCTGCATCTGTCTTTTCCCTTTCTTATTTGTATCACTCCATTCCATAAATCAAACTTTAAAGAGATCCTTAGGCATAGATGACTTGCCCCATAGATCACTCTTGAACCTGAATGTTTCAATTAAATCCTCTTATGACTCCATAGCCCAATGGATCGAAAACTTGCCATCATCTTTCTTCTTGATCGAAGATTACTCTTTTGCTTGCAACTTCTCACCTTTGAACCTATTTGCATATAGATCTTTCTTCCTTAGACAGCAATTATGTTCAATCATCTGAAAAGACCAAACAAAACCATTGGACCTCATAACTAGCCTAATATCATTACCCTAAGCTTTCAAAGACAATATCCATCTTTGTACATATTGGAGAGATCCCTCTCCGGATTCAGGAGGGCTAGATCCTAGAATCCCAAAGTTGGTTGAAATGATGTTAACTCTGTGATTGGACTCTCCCAATATTGCTAATAAATTACAGAGACCTAACATTTCTGGCGACTCCGCTGGGGAAACTTTAACTCAGAATCTCTGGTTCCATGACAAGTGTTCTATTTTGCAGCTGAGCCACCAGAACCTAACATTTCTGGCGACTCCACTGGGAACTGAGTGTTTTTAATACCTTTTAGAGGCCTCAGAAAACCCTTTATTCGAGAACATTTTGAGAGTAAAAAGCAGCCTTTTCAAGCACTACCAAGAAATGGTAATCATGATGGAGCTTGTTTGAATCAATGACAAGCTAGGTCAACCCTAGGATTCTTTTAAGTTTTTATCTAACCTTGGAAAATCAGCTAGCTTAGCCATAAGGATAGACTGTCTTTGTTTCATAACCGTAGCTAAGTTTTGAGGCAAAGTTAGGACATTCTTCTAAACCATAAATAAAACAATTCAAAAAATACCAAAAAACATTTCAGGTTGGTAGTAAAACACCAGTTTTCGATATCTTGTTTACGTTTTGATGGGTTTTACTCTATACTCTTAAGACAGAGTCTGGAAAGGGCCAGGTAGCCTCCGAGTCTCATCCTCTTTTAGGGGTGACATATCTGGTGAATGCCCTCCTAGAATCTCTGGTTAGAGTTTGTTGTGTTTTGAGATATCCTTGAAAAGGAATGTTTCACAAACACTGCGGTGGACAGTGTGCTCCTTTGAAAACACTCTGGACTTTCCACCTGGCGACTCCAAAATCCTGAACAGACCTTAAGACTCCACTGGGAAGAACCCTCATCATTACAATACCCTTTTAAACCTGGTTAAAAGGCTGTGGGATTAAAAATAAGAAAACAGATTAGTTGACCTTTCAAAGATTGTCATATCTGGTTGAACTTTTCTTGTTTACTTGGGTCTAAAAAATTAGCATAGTGGCTCCTAAAAAGATTCACACTAGAGCCCATCCTGACCCAGATCCACCTGAGATAGTTGACAACCCGGAAAGAATCCTTAGGAAGTCTCCTAAGATACAATCTTCAACTATTTTCAGATCACCCCTAAGAGCTAATTCAGTCCCTGAAAACCTTTCAGCTCTTCAGAAATCACAAACGGACTTCTTAAACCCCTTTAGGACTAGGTCATTTGGTGATTTAGATCAGTTAGATTCTGAGTCTTCACATTCATCCCCGGAAAAAGGTGAACCTCTTGGGCATAAAGAATCAACACCTCCTGATTTACATTTTCTACATAATCTAGGTGTCTCTCATCCAATATTAGCTCAGCAATCTACTGTTGTTCCATCAACTTTTGTTCATCTTTCATCCTCTGTTCAAACCACTTCACCTCAGCCCACTTTCCCTTCTGTAAATCCACCTCCACCTCCTGCCATGGTAGCATGGTATTCTCCCTTAGTCCTTCCTGTACCATTAGCCAATCTTCCACAGGACTATCAGTCCAAAATTCCATTATATGATGCTAGTAATACTATAACAGCATCTCAACATGTGGACAAGATGAATGACTACTTTGACAGAAATGAAATTGATAATGATTCTATCAAGTTGAGACTATTTGCTCAAAGTTTGGGGGGAGAAGTAAGAAAATGGTTTGAAGGTTTAACCCCCCATAGTATTAACGATCTCCAAGCCTTCCATCAAACATTCTTAAAAAAATGGGAAGTGAGAAAGAATCCTCTCCAAGTCCTTGCTGATTATAACAATCTCCATAGGAACCCTGGGGAAAGTGTACAAGCTTATTGTACCAGATTTAACAGCGTGTATAATGCACTTTCCCCTGAACTAAAACCTCCTCAGGGCTCCGCTTTAAACAAATTTCCTGAAGGGTTTGATCCAGACATGACATATTCACTCAGAGAAAGAGTTTTTGCAACCCTTGAAGATATGCAAAGAGGTGCTCTTTCTGTGGAAGTTAACCTTATGGAGAAGAGAGCAAGGATGAAAGATGAAAAGAGAGTATCTTTTAGAGAGGAAACCACCCCTTCCACTTCAAGCTCAAAGATGGAAGAAATGATGAAGAAAATGAGCATTCTAGAGAGAGCGCAAGCAAGTTTAAATCAAAACACTCCTCAAAACAGAAACCAAAGCCAGAATCAGAATATTAGAAGAAATCAGCCTCCAAACAGACCCCAGGAAGATGATCAACATATCACCCCTCCCTTTCATCAAAACTTTTTAAGTGAGGTTGAGCAAGCAGAACAAATAACAGAGGAGGATGATATAAACTTATTTGGGGTAGATGATGATGACTTTGAGGTTCATTATGATAATAAACAAGGTCTTTATACACCTTACGACGACAAAAGAAATGATAATGAAAATTATTATCAGAACATGGAAAACGCGGTCATAGAACCTTTAAAGGAATATGAACTCAGAAGCAAATCTAATCAACAAACCCCCAACAATAAAACCTCTGACAAACCTTCTCAAAATAGCACTACAACCCAGTCTAAAACCATCAAAAAAAAAGACAAAACAGTAGCTGTTAATTCTGGTAGTGGTAAAGAGAAAGACACTCAAAATATTGAAAAACAGAGTGCAAACATTAGCAGTACTAACACCCCGGCTAGTACTCCTGGTAAAACAATTGTTCCAACTGTAGATAAAACAAATCAGCAAGCTATTATTGCTGGTAAAGTGGCAGTAAACAAGGTTGAAATCAATGTTTTAAAGAGTCAAAACCTTTTTAGCCTAGAACAGGAAATCTCAAAGATCAAAATTTCTGTTCCTTTGACTGAGTTAGCTGCCCAACATGTATATAGGTCCAAAATTTTGAAAGCTTTGAACTTAGAAGATAATGAAGATTCACTCAATCTTAATGATGACCAACCAGAGCTTATTTTTGGTCCAAAGATTGAAGGAAAGTTCCAAGAGGGTCTTGTCCCTCCCTTTTACGTAAGCTTAAACATTCATGACAAAATTCTGCACAACGCTATGCATGACTCGGGCGCTTCCCATAATTTAATGCCAAAGGCTGTAATGGAAAGCCTGGGTCTTGAAATTACCAGACCTTACAAAGACTTGTACTCCTTTGACTCAAGCAGAGTTAAATGTCTAGGATTGATAAAAGATCTCTGTGTTAACTTAACCCAGATTCCAGCCAAATGTTTAGTCATGGATGTTGTTGTGGCTGATGTCCCCCCAAAGTATGGAATGCTTTTGTCCAGATCTTGGGGGACTAAGCTACAGGGAACCATGCAGATGGACATGACCTATGCGACTATCCCTGTTTTTAATCAGACTAGAAGACTTTACAGGGAAATCCACATGCAGTACACAGTGACAAGTCAAGACCAACCTCAAAACTCTCCTCTGTACGCTGTAAGCACAAGCCTCGATTCTTTTATCATGTTTAATGATGAAGCACTTACAGAACAAATCATTTCAACAGAATCAAGGGCTGAAACGGAGGAAGAGGACCACAACGCTGAACTTCCGAAACAGTCTAGTGTGTCTAAAAATCCTAGCAAACTAAACACAGGTCTTGAACTGCAAGTCATCAATCCATTAAACTCAAAACTTGACAGTCGAGAAGACGATCCTCAACCCGATGAAAAACTGGAGGGATCAAATTATATAAAGGAGATACACCAAAACAATAAAATTGAAAATGTTCCTCTCTGGACGATGTATTTTGATGGGTCATGCACTAAAACAAATTCTGGTGCGGGTGTCTGGATCAATAACACTGAAAACAATCATACAAAATGTATTTCATGTAAATTAAACTTTCAGTGTTCCAACAACATAGCGGAGTATGAATCCCTTCTCTTAGGCTTGCATCTCTTGAAAAAGCTAGGTGCCAAGAGAATCAATGTATATGGCGATTCCGAATTAATCATTAGGCAAGTTAATGGGGATTATAATGCAAATCACCCCAGACTTAGGGCCTACAGGAATGATGTTATGGATCTTTTAAAAACGTTTGAGGAGTCCAAGTTGATTTTTGTCCCAAGGAAAAGAAACATTGCAGCCCACAATTTAGCCTTTGCTGCTAGAACCTGCCCAATACTGTATGATGACACCACTCAGATAAAATTCAGACTAGCTATCCCAGATAACAAGAAATATTGGCAGGTGTTTGACGGAGATAAACAAATAGAAGACTTCATGCAATTCAGAAATTAATTTGAGCTCCATAGTTCAGATTCAGATTATGATACAGACTGCAGTGAAGAAAATTTCCTTGGGGAAGAAGAAACGTCTCCTGAGCCTATAGACATTAACCTTCTGACTATCAAACTTAGAGACCAAGCAGAATTAACTGCAAAATCTGAAACAGAGGAATGGGAAACTCTGCATTCTAAGGATGATAGTTTGCCCAAGGGTTTGGCCCCTCTAGAAGAACTGTTTGATTTTGATGATGTGGCCAATAAACCAAAACTGGAGCCTGTAGAGACTGAAGTAGAGGAGTGCAATATAGGCAGTGAGGAAAAACCTAAAATGATCAAACTGTCCAAAACTTTGCCAGCTCACATTAAACTCAAATACATAGAGTTGTTCAAATAATTTTCTGATGTTTTTGCATGGAGTTACGAAGATCTTAAATCCTATGACACTGAAATAATACAGCACAAAATCCCTCTTAAAGAAAACCAAAAACCATTCAAACAAAAACTGCGCAGAATCAACCCTGTCCAGTTGCCATTGGTTAAGAGGGAAATCATGAAGATGCACGATGCTGGTATTATTGTCCCTATTAGATATTCTGAGTGGGTATCTAATCTGGTGTCTGTTAGGAAGAAGACTGGAGAAATCAGGCTTTGTATAGACTTCAGAAATTTAAACAAAGCATCATTGAAAGACAACTACCCTTTACCCAAGATGGATCACATTTTGCAAAGGGTGGTGGGGTCTAAAAGAATTTCTTTGCTAGATGGCTTTTCAGGGTATAACCAAGTCTTAGTCCACCCTGATGATCAATTAAAGACGAAATTTACTACACCATGGGGCACTTTCATGTATGTGAAAGTGCCTTTCGGTCTAATGAATACTGGAGAAACTTTTCAGAGAGCCGTGGACATAGCATTCTCAGAAGAATTGGGCTTCTTCATCATTATCTATCTCGATGATGTAACTGTGTTTTCAAAAATGGATGAAGAACATTTAGAAATTTGAGAAAGGTTTTCGAGAAGTGCAGAAGGTTTGGAATATCTTTAAACCCTAAGAAGACACTATTTGGTCTCCAAGAAGGTAAGCTTCTTGGACACATTATTTCAGAAGAGGGTATAAAGATAGATCCAAAGAGGATTGAGGCTATATTGCAAATCTCTCACCCTCGAAATATCAAAGAGTTGCAGTCTTTCATTGGAAAGATTAACTTTTTTAGAAGGTTCATCCCTAACTTGGCAGAGCTCCTTAGAAATATCACAAACATGTTGAAGAAGGAGCAAGGGATAAAATGGACCTTGGAAGCAAAGACATCCTTTGAGCTGGTGAAACAAGCATTAACTAAAACACCGGTTCTCATAAGCCCTGATTTTTCAAAATATTTTTATATCTTCTCATTCGCATCAGAACATACTATTGCTGATGTCCTTTTACAGAAAAATCCACAAGGACAAGAGCAGCCTATTGCATTCTTTAGCAAGGCATTGAGGGATGCCCCTTTGAAGTATAATATTATGGAAAAGCAAGCTTTTGCTTTGGTTAAAGCATTGAAAGACTTCAGAGTATACATCCTTCACTCACACATCATTGCCTTTGTCCCTAATTCGGTTGTTAAAGACATTCTAACGCAGGACCCAGATGGTAAGAGAGGTAAGTGGATTGCTTTTATTCTCGAATATGATTTAGAGATAAAACCCACTAAACTCATCAAAGGCCAAGGTCTAGCTAGATTAATGGCTGAATCCAATTTTGAAGTTCTTGATATCAATACGATTAATGCTTTGGACAGCCAAGAAGAATTCTCAACTCCTATTATTGAAAACCATTTTATGAATTCTCCTTGGTATGTTGATATCGTTTATGTTTTGCTTAATTTAAATACACCTCCTGGTTTATCGAAAACAAAGGCAAGGTTCTTAAAACTGAAAGCAGTAAACTATTTCATTGTAGATAGGTGTCTTTATTGGAAAAATGCTAGTGGTATATTGCTTAAATTTTTGCCTGAGTTTGATGCAGAGAAGGTTAAGTAGGAATTTCATGAAGGAGAGTGTGGGGGTCATTTGTATTGGAAGTCAACAGCCAACAAAATTTTGAGGGCTGGTTTCTATTGGCCTACTCTTTTTCCTGATGTACACAAGATGACCACTACTTGTCATAAGTGCCAACTATTCGAAGGCAAAAGAAAATTGCTACCCCTTCCTCTGCATCCAATCACTGTTGAAGCCCCATTTCAACAGTGGGGACTTTACTTCATAGGTGAAATCCATCCCTCATCTTCTGCCCAGCATAGATGGATCCTTACTGCCACAGACTATTTCACTAAGTGGATAGAAGCCATTCCTTGTAGGCAAGCCAATGATTGTTATTATAAAGTTCATAGAAACCAATATCCTCTCCAGATTTGGCTGTCCTACCAAGATCATCACAGATAATGCAGCAGCGTTTGGATCAAAGAAAATGGTTGACTTCTGTCATAAATACCAGATAACACTAGGGAATTCCACAGCCTATTACCCTCAAGGTAATGGACTTGCAGAATCTTCCAATAAAAGCTTAGTGAACATAATCAAGAAACTGTTGGAGGACAATAAAAAGTCTTGGTACACAAAACTAGTCCATGCACTTTGGGCTGACAGATTAACTTTGAAGAAATCTATTGGTATGTCACCCTTCCAGCTTGTGTATGGTACAGATGCAATTTTTCCTAACGGCCTTGGTGTACCAGTTATGAATTTAATTCAAGAATTGCAGACTGAAGATAATGACATAATCAGAAGAATACATCAGACCATTCATCTTCAGCAAATCAGAGAGGAAGTGTACAACAAAGCATTGCAGAAGCAAGACCATATCAAGAAGATATTTGACAGAAGAACAAAGGCCAGCAATTTCAAGATTGGGGACAAAGTTTTAAAGTGGGACTCAAAGAGGGAAGACAAGGGAAAACATGGTAAATTTGACAGTCTATGGCTTGGCCCTTACTCTATTCATTCAGTTACTGGAAACAATGCATTCTTCTTACAAGAGCTGAATGGAACAGAATTATTTGGGGGTCCTGTCAATGGCAGGATGCTTAAGCATTATCTTTCTTAAACCATTCTTTGTTTTGAAGCCTTTTTCCCTTTTCCATTGTAAACATTTCATCCATCATTGCATTCAAAGTTATGAAAAATCAGAAAAATACAAAAACAAAGAAAGAAAGAAAAGAGGGCAGAAATGTAAACAAGAAAGGCAAAGCCCCATGCCAAAAAAGAGAAATAAATTCTGAAAGTGTGCAAGCTCAAATGCCACTCCTCAAAAACACACTTCTAGTTAGTCAAACTGTTTAAACTTGACTAATTAGCTTTAAATTTTCTGCTGATAGGTTAGTGAATTTGATTTTCCAAACTGTTTAATCTTGGCTTATCAGTAGATAGTTTAAGTTAAGAATGAAAGGCTCAAACATGTTCAAAACCTGAGCCAAAGTTTCCAAAAGGAGATGACTCAAAACTGTTTTATTTTCTGAGTCAAAGAAAGTGTAAATCTGGTTCTAAATCGCTCAAAATCTGAACCAGAAGAAAAGAAAAGACAGCTCAAACAAAGTAAAAAACAGAGCTATGAAGAAAGGGAAGGCAGTACTTAAACTTTCAGATCTTAAGCCTTCTATTTTGATTTTAATTTTCTGCAAATAATAATCTATGTGCAGCTTGTTTTTATGCCATAGATCACAGCAAGTCAAACTGCTTAATATTGACTTGGCTATTTTTAAATTTCTGCTTTAGAATTTAGAGAATGAAAGTCTGTTGGACAGTTTAATCCCAACAGACAGTAGATTAGGTAGAGAAACATCTGAACTCAACTGTTTAATCTGAGTTCAGGGAGAAATAAGGAGTAGAATTAGATTAGTTTTTTATGCTTTCAAAATAATAAAATGTTGTTAAGAGTTTGCCAATCCAAGTGCACTCTGTTGAAGAAAAAATGTTAGATCAGTAGGATTGGGTAGGTAGAAGGTTGTATTGATGAAGCTCATCATTTTTCATAACTAATATCATTTTTTCGGAGCTAATCAAGACCATTCAGCAAAGAAAGAGAAATTCATTGGATGAGGCACATGGTCAACATCCCAGAAGGAATAATGGATTAGGCACAGGCCTACCTCCCAGAGAAATCAAGTCTGAATTCTTGATGCCTTGAAGAAGGCACCATCCCCAAGTGGAGCCACTGTTAGCCACCTATAATATTTTGTTATACCCAAAGGTGGCTAAATATGTTTTCAGCCTTCAAAGAACAAATTTCATCACTAAAAATTGTTGGCTTTTGAAGACTCCTTGAAGGCCTTCTGCCTTTGTCCAAAATCCTCATTGTTGTTCTCATCTCATACTCTGAAATTTCTGTTGAAATACAAAGAAGAAACTGCTGCAAAGCCATCCCTTTTCCCTTTCTCCCACTCGAAATTAACCTTCTTTTCCTTTCCCTTTTTTCCCATATTTTTCCTCTATTATTCATCTTTTCCTTTCTTCCCTTCATAAATCACCTTTCCCATGGTTAAAAACTCACCTTTTAACCCTTTCAGCACCCTTTGTTTCCATTAAAAAACCGTGAAAAATCATAAAAATACAAGTCTTTTTATAGACCCTATTATGGGCTAACCCCCATATACACTCAGTACTCACGTCCCTCATCATAAAAACCAAGCGCCAAACCCATGAAGCACTAATCGAATCGAAAAGATTCAAGTGTGCATGTTTGTGAGCCATTTCAAAATATCGATTGCGATCAGCCCCTTTGTCCTAAACCACAGATCGTATTATCATTTCATCTGCCCCATAAGCCCGCAATCGGGCGCTCTAACTTATTGAAAAATCCCTTTCGGATCAATATTTTCCTTTGTAAACCCAAAAACCCACTTTCCGAAGTTTTAAGTTAAAAACTTAAAGTCACATGTTTAAATAAAATGGGTTGATCAAAAAGACCGATCGCGCAATCGCGATCGAAGAATTTAAAATGGGTTGATCAAAAAGAACGGGCCCGAATTTTTCGATTGCGATTGGCCCTAGTTATATAAAGCCCGGGCCCATGGTACTCCATACACCCAGTGGCCCCGCAAACGGGCGCCAGCCTATCATATATATATTCCGCCCATTTCACTCAAAACCTTGCTTTTTATTGAAATTTATGGTTTTCTTACCAAGTATAAGGGTCCCGCCAGTACAAGAAAACAAAGGATCTAGACCGTCAATCTAGACCCAATCGAACGGTTATCGCCCAATCAATAATGTTCCAATCGGAATGTTTCAATCGGAATGTTCCAATCAGAATGTTTCAATCAAAATATTTAAATCGCACTGAAATTTTCATTTGCATCCCCTTTTCTGCCACCTCCGATTGAGACCCTTCGATTGAATCTGGACCATCCACGTGTCTAGATCGGACGGTCCAAAACTACTCCGACTTGTTCATCTCCCTGCTCTCCTTTTCGCCTCGTTTGCGTAAATCTCCACCGTTGGTTGCCTTCATCCGACGGCTATGCTCCTCCCCCGCCATCTGAAGCAGTTTTAACCTATTTCTGCAGGATTTCTTAACTATTTTTGTGTTTTGCAGGTGTTTTAATGGTTTTGCATTGTATAATGAAAGAAAGCCGAGGGTCTAGAGAGACGTTTCCTACGCCTTCGACCTGTTAAAGAGAACCATTCACACAGTTGGATTCAATGATTTGTCAATGTTTCATAAGCATTGATGCCGAAAAGCCCAGTGTGGCCTGCACATCGACAAGACACTTTTTTAATTCAAAAACAGTTAAAGAGTATCAGTTTGAAGACAGAACACAACAGATGAAGATTGAAGACGGTTTTATGGGGATTACGGCTAAAACCGTTATCATAAGCCTAATCCCCAACTCATAACACAGTTTAAAAGAAAATCATAAATGTTTTGATGACAGAAAGGTTTCCACCGCTTCAACTGAGGCGAATTGATTCCTCAGCTACTACAAAGAGCCACCCGTTGCCTCAAACCTTTCAAACAGAGGCCGAATTCATTGAACAGGATCAGATATTATGCCTCGGAACAGCCAAAGAAGTTATTTCTGCCCCAAATTTAATGACAGAACGTTTGCAGAGTAACCCTAATAGTACGCAAAGCCTCAAAGGTCAACAAAAGCTCCTTCCGAGCTCACTTCATAAGTATAAACACATTAATGCAGTGGAACACCTGTATAATTTCTTCATCGAGCCTCCCAGGGCCAGAAAGACATTAATTCTGCATTAATTGTATTTGAGATCTTTCCATTAGATCTCACCTCCTCATCCTTCTATAAATACTCCAGAAAAGATGAGTGAGGGGTTGGATTAGTTGGTTGTTAATGTAATTGCTGAAACATTCTATGTAACTGAGCTGAAAACTCTTGACTTTAGATAGTGGTTTCATCGGCTCTTGGAGCTCTGCTTGTAGCTGATAGGTTAGGTTGTGAAGAGAGATGGATTAAAACATTGGACCTGAAGATTGTAACCGGTTTGAAGCATCAATACAAGCTGTTTTATGGGATCCTAGTCTATGCGGATGGTGATGTTATTCTCACTGTGAACTTGTCATTTTATTTTTGTTTTCAATTCGTTTAATTTTCCACTGTAAAGAACAGTTTGAACAGTGTTAGGACTTACTGCATACCAGTAACCTTCTCTGGCTGAGAAATCTTTATTTCAATGTTTTCCTCTAATTGTGTTATTTAGAAATGATTTAATTCAGTCTAAGTACAGAGATTCTGGCGTTCCCTCATCTTTTCGTCACAGCTGAATGTTATTTTTAGATGTTACTTTCAATATATGTTGTGTAAGGAATGAATTGAGGAAATCAAGAGTTAGCCCTGAGTCCCTTTCTTGCTTGCTCAACTATTTGATTGTTTCCCTTAGGATGTGTTAAAAGTTGACTAGTTTCGAAGTACTTATCAGATCTTAGACCGTTTTGTGTCATCTTTGTGATTGTCTTGGAAGTAACTAAGTAAAGGAGAGCTAGGAGAGGATTAGGGTGAGCCCAGTCCGCTAGTTTCTACTCCAAAGGTTGCCTTTAATTTTCCCTTCGTTTTTATTTGTATTCTATTAGAAGTGTATCAAAGGCTGGATAGTTTCAAAGTACTTACCAGATCCTAGTTTACTTCTATGTTTTTCTTAAGTGCTTGGTCAAAGGCTGGCTAGTTTCAAAGTACTTACCAGATCCTGGGCTGCTCTTTATTATGCATCTGTCTTTTCCCTTTCTTATTTGTGTCACTCCATCCCATAAATCAAACTCTAAAGAGAACCTTAGGCATAGATGACTTGCCCCATAGATCATTCTTGAACCTGAATGTTTCAATTAAATCCTCTTATGACTCCATAGCCCAATTGATTGACATCTTGCCATCACCCTCCTTCTAGATCAAATCTTACTCTTTTGCTTGCAACTTCTCACCGTTGAAACTATTTACATATAGATTTTTCTGCCTCAGACAGCAACTATGTTCAATCATCCGAAAAGACCAAACAAAACCCTTGGACCTCATAACTAGCCTAATATCATCACTCTAAACTTCAAAGACAATATCCATCTTTGTACATATTGGAGAGATCCCTCTCTGGATTCAGGAGGGCTAGATCCTAGAATCCCAAAGTTGGTTGAAATGATGTTAACTCTGTGATTGGATTCTCCCAATCTTGCTAATAAATTACAGAGACCTAACACACGTGGGAGGCCACCAAATCTAGAGTTGGTGAGAGAAATCTTACCATTTTCTTCACCACTCTCAGATCTCAGAGGGGTGGATACTTTGGAGGGGTATATTACAGTGAAAATATTTTTGGATAGACTCAAGGAGGAGGGATACACTCTCCCATTTTTAGCATTACCCACTCTCACTACATATTCTGCGCTAACGGAAGTTGTTGCAATGATGGAGGATGGCACCACCATGGTCCAAGGAAGCTGCTCCATGGATTTGCAGAAACAGAGGGTGCTTCCCTTGAGGAAGGAATCCTCCATATATTGGAGTATATGGAGGCCACTCATGCTTACATTGGCCAAGATCAGGAGGTCATTTTTGGATGGTAGCTTCTCGTGGGAGGCCAACTTCCAAAGGCCACCACTTCTACTTGAGCATGAGCAGTTTCATGATGGGCATGGAAGAACTTTGGAGGATGACTTTGGCATGTGGGATGTCATAGGAAAATACAACAGCATGTGGGGAGCTTCACATTTCAGATCTTCAGCATTGTCTCTTAGGAGGATTGATTCATATTGGAGGTCTCAACATTGGTAGAGTACTCCAAGGATCTTGGTGCTTGCATGATTCTTGATGACCCGGAGGGAAATGATAGATACATGGTGGATGATGGGGTCATCTATTCTTATGGTAGAGTCTTCTTGACTAGAGCTTCTGAGCTCAAGGAGAAGTTGTTACATGCATCACATGTGGACTTTCTTTCCATACACTTTGATGCATATCATTCCTTGATGGAGGAGTTCACTTGGGAGGGAATCCAGATGTATATTAGCATATGGAGAGATGCATAGCCTGGATGATGATGGAGAGGTTGTCACACCGACTTCCCTACTCATTGAGAGTGAGGGAGAAATTCTAGTTGAGCCATTTCAGCTCAATGACCAAGGTACATAGTAGAGGATGTACATTTATGCATTATGATTTGTACTCTTTTACTTTTTGTGAGTAGCATATTGTACCAAGGAGGATCATTCCTTCTTATATATTGTATTTTGATGTACTTGAGTCCATTTGCAGCATTGATGTTGGCTAGTCTGTTGGTGGTTTGTGGGAGATGTCACATGATTCTTGGTGTGCACCATTGGCACCAAATTTTACTTTTATGATCCCATCTTGTAGGATGATTGTAGCAGAAAACAAGTGGCTAGAAAGACACTTGTTATACTTTGTTTTGAAGTAGGAAAGGGATGCTCTGTGCTGGTTCCACATGTGGGAATATGATCCACCTCTCGACTGTCATATGGCAACTTGTTTTTATTTGTTTTTGCTTCCATATATTGATGATGTTCTTATTCTTATCGGAAGCTTTATTGGGAGGATTGCACAAGATTTGAAGGTGCTCATTGGGAGTATGATTCTCCATACTTAATATTTTACATGTTTCAGGAGAAAAAATGGGCAAGCCATGATTTCCATACTACATCTCTTGTCTTCATATGGGAGGAGCCATTTGGATAACTTGAGTTCTTGGGAGAGGCACTTCATGGTTGTTTTGATTGGTGGGGTAACTTGGGAAATTCTTGGAGACCATAATATTTCATCCCAAGTTCAGAAGTAGCCCCATACATACCTTAAATGGAGAGAGAAACAACATGGGTGGAAAGATATAATCTCTCCATACAGCCCCAATACATTGCATGAACCATGGATTGAAGATTTCTTTGATGAGCTACCTAGAATGGCTCATTTCATTTGGATGATAGCATGGGTATGGGAGTCTCTCAGTGGGAATGAGATCCCCTATGTTTTTCATCACTCCTACCTTGAGGAGGCCATTGGACAGTAAGAAGGTTTCCACTTACACCTTCCACTTTCTCATGATGTGAGCCATTTGGTTTTGCATACTTGGGAGGAACCATTGGAGGGAAGATTTATTGCAGATTATTTTGAGCAATGGTGGGGACTATTGATAAGGAGGCCACAAGAGGAGGAGGGGAGGAATTTTGCTCCACATTTACAGTTGCTTGAGGACAAGAAACATTTTTGAGGGGAGGACTGTAATATTCCAAAAATTTAGCCTTCAGCTAAATGGAATATTATATTTTTTTTTATCACTAGGTAGGTGAATAAGTGGGGGGAGGCCCATAAATTTCCTTAGAATGAATAATAACACTCCTAATGTGAAAGGAGGAAGAATAAGCAACTAGATTAAACACCTCTGGGTGTGAATTGGAGGGGATACATGTTGAATAGGTCGACTTTGACCAAATCAACAGCGTTGTCATGGAGGAGTGGCATTTATGATAAGGCAACACAGTTTTAGTGGAGGACAACTTGCAGGAGCTTGGTGGAATTTATGGATGGGACCCAATGTGAGAAGGCTCACACACTATATATGGAGGGGATGGTAGCCATTGTCATTCATGTTTTGATTATTATTTGATATTGTTATGTTTAGACTTTACATCCTTTAACTATTTAGCGGGGTTTGTTGTGTTGTTTAGCACAAGGGTGTTCCTGATCGAGAATCCCTACCTCATCCTGAGGGAAGGGGAGGTTAATTGGGATGAATTTCCTCATTTCCAAATTCTGGCCAAGCTACCTCCTTTAGCTACAGTGCAATTTCTGTTTAGAGTTGGGTTGTGTTCCAGGGTGCAGCAAAGGAGGATCACATAGAGCCAATTCTGGGCTTGTTTTTCAGTGGAGAGGTAGCCTATCCATTAGAGGATTAGCAAGGAGGGCTCCTGGGAATATTTATATATTTTTTGCATTAGGCCAACCATCTACTATCCCTCACATTGCATTTTAATTCCAGATCTGCGTTATTTTTAGTGGCAGTTACTGAGAGGGTTCATTAAGCTCATCAGGAGGGTCTATTTCTGAATAGAGGGTCAGCCTTCTATTAAGAAATAACATTGGAGGAGAAAATTGTCATTTCATATCTGTCATAGCCTCATTCTATTCAGTTCTAGTTTGCAGTGACATTTCAACCCTAGGGTTATTTGTCACATTGTATATTTTTCTTGGTATTTCTAGCAATCTTTTATGGGTTGGCTAGAAAACATGTATTAGAGCCCATATCTTGCTTTCTGGGAATTTCTTTTGTGTCTATCAGCCATATTACATTTATGTATATTTATAGCAGCAGCTACACTAATATAGACAGTTTTGTCACTACTTTCTGGCATTCTATACAGTAGCAGCAACTCATGTGCTTATTGATATGATCATGGGAGGCTTGTTCTTATTGCTTGAGTGGCTTGACCCTCAAGATATTTTTGTATATTGTTGTTGATATTTGAATAAAATTATGGCTTCATATTTATCCCTCTTATGATATGTTCATAGTTGTTGTGTTTTACATTATTATGTCTTGTATTGTTGTTATTTCCATTTTGGAATATTACATATACCTTTTAGCTCGTATTAATATAATTCATTTATATATTATTCCACACCCATATTTTAATTTTAACATGTGTTCTATTTCCCTACATGTTATATAACCCATCATCCCATAGGTTAAAACTATTAAACTCGGCTTATATACTGGTCCCACTATATATAAATCCTGACAGTTGTAAACTTACAGATGCATGCATCCCATTTGTTAAATAATACATTAACCTCCGCCTATAATAATACACTTCTTGACTATGTATTAAACCTTAGTTTAAATACATATCTAACCTCCCACGACTTTGAAACCCTGAGCTCCATGCCATCTGACCTTACATCTCTATCGCACAATCCTCTCCATTCGATCTCCATCTTCCAGATCCGACCATCATTATCCCTTATCGTACATTCCTTAGCGCGATGGTTAACACCTCCAAAGTATGTGAAATAGGTGGTTTCGTAAACCTCTCCCTCTGCCACATGGCTATCCCTCGTCTCATCGCATTCCTATCCATAAAACTTCCAAACCCCTTTAAGTTGTGCGATAGACCATCCTCAAAACCACGAAACCACTGGTTTTCCCCCTACACAGTGCGTTAAATGATTCAACCACTGTGATAGGCCATCATTCCAATCTGTGTTGAAGGAAATAAACCAATGTGAAAAAACTCGATGCCATTATGCTAAAACCTATATGCACTCTACACTATGCGATAAATCCAATACAATGAATCTACTGTGTCATCTAAAACCCATTGTTTTTTCCATAACTTATTATGTTTAAACTACGAATTTGCAACAAAAAGACATGAAAGATCATTGCCACCCGAATTAAAAGCCCCCTTCTATGGCTAGAACTCATTTCACAGAAATCCAAATTCAAATGAAGCCATTGCTCGTTTCATACAGACCTTTGTTTCATTAACTATTGTTTTATTTTGCAAGTATATCAACATACTAAGAAAACTGATAAACGGTTGATACTAGTTCACAACTATTTAATCCAGATTCTCGGGATTCAAAGAAGAAGTTTCATACACATAAGGAAAATCAAGCTAAAATCAGAAATACAGCAGAGAAGGATAATTTACACAGTATATTGGTTTTAAGAGAGTAAAAATATCTATAACAGCAACAACAAATTTGTTCAAAGTAATTCTCCATGACATATTTTACTCATTGTTACATACATCTTACTGTAAAAAGGTAAAAGTAAAAACAGAGCAGTCAAGGTAAAACAGTAAAAGTAAACACGGAGGAAATAATGGTTAAACAGATATGAAAACACTTTCACCAGAAACAATGAATTTTATCTGAAGTAAAAGTAAAAATATTTAAAAGAAAAATAAGGTTAAAAGATGAAAACAGAGCAGGAAGGGACATTTTCCATAAATTTCCTGTTTAAGTCATAGTTTTGCAGAAACTATTGTTGCTAATTCAAGAAGAATTTTGAAAAAATAGAGGATATTTGTGTTCCTAAGAGGCCAATATACAAAAACCTATCTCACATTTTACACAGGTATTACAGAATGAGAAATACATTTGCATCTTCACAGCCTAATTTTCAGATTATGCAAAATTCGGTTTTAGACATATTTTTGCAGAGTATAATGTGAACAGCTAGAACTGAATTTTGGGAAACTGGGAGATTTTATCTCAATAACATATTTATCTACAATAACCTCTTTCACTTTTTACATATATATCTCAGATTGAGATATAAACAGGTATCACTGGACCCAAATTTTGCAGAATTTCTAGAGCAAAATGCACAAAGGAAGGAGGTGGTTAGTGACTTGGAAGCCTCGTCATCAACTAAGAGTTGTTATCAAATTCGAATTTCTCTTTTTTGTCACCATCAATCCATAAATATAGTTCCAAATAGATTCATTAGTTTTAAGTGTCCTTTATTTAAGTTCTATTTATGTAATACAGTTTGAGATATTTGTAAACCATTCTTGATATTGTTTCAAGATTTTCTAGTTTAGAATTTGTATAAATACTTCATCATTTGAAGTATTGAGTGTGGATGAAATTTTTAACATTTCTATAGTTGTACTATTTTGAACCTAAGGGTGATTGTGCCAATTGCAAGTCACCAGACTGGATCAAAGCAATAAAGCATCATATTACAGGATTCATGTGTTGGGCCATTACAGTGAAGTAATTTCACTTGTTACTTTGTAAATTTATTATGTTTTCCATCAATACTTGAATGTGGTGTAAATCTAAATAATAAATCAGGAGTTTTTATTTCAGAATATGTTAAAAGCACTCTGTTTTGACTGATTATCATTTCTATTTTTTCCACTGATATCTAGATTAGGGAACCCTTAATTGCTCCCTAGTTTAGATTGACCTCTACCTTTTCACTCATAATTCGGATTTAAGAACCCTTAATTTCTCTGTTATCCCAATTTAAACCATTTTCATCATCAGCCTTGAAGATCTGAAGTAACTCAATTATCTTGCCCTGTAAAAATTTCCCTTTAGAACTTGATCCTGATCTGACTACTTGACACATTGACTCCATAGCCCAATGGAATACAGACCTACATATATCCATATGAATAAGTAATTTCACCACCAAACCAAATCAAATCAAATAAAAACCCAAAACCAATTTACCCTACATAACTAGCCTAAAACCAATTAAAATCAACAAAGATAAATCATATAGAGAGAGCCCTCTCTGAGCATTAGGAAGGCTAGATCCTAAGTCTTAAAAGTAGCTTTGTGGTTACCTTGGTGATTCCTTTCTTTAACCTTGAGAAATTACTAAGTGATAACACTTACAAGGCTCTAACCTAACTAGAGTATCCTTCAATTTCCTAGTGCTCATTTGTGGGGTTTGATATTCGAATACATTTTCCATCTAGTTTTGACAGTAGTTCTAACCATTCCCAACTCTTATCCTTGCAATTAGTCTTACTATCAGTAAAATATCAATAGTGGGTGTTTGACAGGTATCACTTATTCCTCCTTCACTTCCCCACCTTCTCCCTTTGGCTTGCAGTCAACTCTCCCTTTTGTGCCTGGGTGAAACTACACTCTTGTCATGATATTACATTGCACGTTTTCCATTTTCTACATTCATGGTCAATTGTTTTATTTGCAGGCCTTACATGGCTCCACGTCAATGATTGACTTCCCAACGGGGTGGTGCATCGAGGCATCCTCCTCAAGGAACAGGCACCTATTTGGCTAGGAATATATGGCGAATTTCTTTGAGGTTGCCCCTCTTTAGGTCAGAAAGGAAATTCTAAATTTGGAAGCCAAGGAATTTGGAGACAAAAAATACTTCTTTGACTCTGAGATAAGTGGAAGCAGTCTGAAATGGGTGTCATATCCACGAAAGTTTCGAAGGAGATGAATATTAGGAAAAATACTGAGAGGGTGGGGGGGTGAATCAGTATTTGACACACTTCAAATTCTAATTTCTTATTATGATTTGTATATGCTACTATTATAAAGAAACTAGTGTATGTATGTGAATGTTATTAAAGAAACTTGCGTATATCCAGATAACTTATCTGATCACTATGTTTAGTGTTAATCATTGCATCATTACTTAATTATTCATCAATTAATCAGTAATTACGAACAGTTAGAGAACAGATAGAACATCAACACAAAAAAACCATGTCAACACATATGAACACCAAGATTTTTGGGTGGAAACCTAGTGTGGCAGAAAACCATTGTTGTCAGCATATTTTTCTTATTCTTTTGTTAAAAGAGAAACTTCTTGTAATATTGTATCTGTGTAGACTCTAACTAGTACACATGTCCCTACCTGCAAAATGTTACAATCTTCTCTCGTTTTCTAGCTCCTAATGGAAGGGAGATACAACCCCCCTTTCTGAAGGTCGCTCCTGTTGGATCACTTTTCAAAATGTTTAAAATTGGATCCACTTCCAACAATTCTGAAATCAACTGAATCATCAAACCAATCACTGAAACTTGATCAACAACAACAACTAGATCAAAATAATTCTTAACAGATCATATTAGTGCATCATCATTCACAAGTATATGAAACCATGCTTTGTTCATCACAGAAATCAGATCATGTCACTGCAAACCATGATCAATCATATTTCATAAGATATACGTTATTTTTTTGAATCATACATGCATATGTACATGCTTCCCCTGAAAACGACATGCCTACATATCTCAAAACACTGATAATTGAATCTAAATCACTATACCGCTGAAAAAACACTCATCACATACTGAAACCATCAAATATCACTAAACTAAATACAAACCACCATACAACAACATCATCATACCATAATCAATTCAACCCAGACAATAATTTCAAACATAGATAAACATGAGAGAGACTTCATCAACAGACAGCAACAAACATAATAAAGTTGATCAAACATCATCAATAGTTCATACTGAAAAACCCTTGCAGATATATGTGCCTTTTACTAAACACATCTATGTATGTACGTGCTTCTCATTCTTGACACCTACGTACAGATTCTGAACTTTCACAGAATGTATATGTGATTGCCCAAAAGCATATCCATGTATGTACATGCCCTCTCAGAGGCAAACCAACGCACATATCTGTAATCATTGAATCATATCTTCTTTGCAACCAAAACACATACTTTGTAACCCTTAATGTTACATATTCATGTCATAGTATCATTATCACCACAGATCTATCACTGTTAAACATTTTCCACAAGAAAATCAAACAAGCACATATGATACCAAACTTCAGATCATTCAGATCTATTTTTTTTCCTTTCTCCTTGGTGCACACATGTTTTAGATAAAATCATACATATATAACATAAAACTTGAACCCCTAACACTTTGGTATTCATCTCCTTATATAGAATAAGCCTTAGCCAATACCTTAGGCCAATACCTTAGTAATATCAATGGTCTTCTTTGATAGGATCAAATATATGTTGTCACGCTCATTAATATGGGCCAATACCATGGTAAATACCCCTGGTATTGATAATACCATGGTGAAAATTTTGTACGTGACTTCTCTTCGCCATACTTGTGTATGTATGTTAATTTGCTTCACATGACCCACGTATACTTTCTCACATTTTATCTTTATCATTCCTCTATCTTTGAACTAATATTCCTTTGTCCTTCTCATCTGTAGCATCTACATAACCTTCATGTTGAAATTTTTATCAAGTAGGTTTCCATCAAGAACAACACATTATCCATAATGCCAAAAATCTCTCCCTTTGGACTTAATGGAAACCATTTTAGTGTTTGATCACCACAATCTATAAATACCTGAAAATGCATATGTAAACATACCAAGCTAAGAACTTCCTTCTCTCCCAAAACATCAATCTTCTCTCCAAGAATTCTTCTCCAAAGACCAAGTTTATCTCCCCCTTTGACATCAAGGTAAAAGGGTTGACCAATGGTGAAGGAAGGCTTCTTTTTCCATTTGTAGCAAGTATCACTATAGTTCTAATCTACTTGAATATGAAGATTGTATGTTGACCATGCTCCCCCTAAGAATATGTTGAATCATCTGGAAAATATTCAATGAAATACATGACTCTATGACTCAACCAAATATGTAATTTCCTATCACCAAGGACTCATGCTTTCATCAATCACCCAAAACAATGGGGTTACATATTGTCACTCAACATTACATCAAATTCCCAAAATAATGGGACTACATAAATAAATGAAATGACCCTAATATTCCAAACATGACTGAATATTACAATTATTACATCATGGGTCTTTACATGACATTTATATCAAGAGACAGATATGAAATTTATAACCAAAACCAGTGACCTCAATAGTGAGGTAGAAATACCATGATTTTCATCAGTAACCATCATACATCATAAAGGGTCACTTCTAGAATATTTTCCACGTAATTCAAGCCCATAATATCAAAAGAGGAAGGATATCTATCCAATGTCTATGACCCACACATGCCTAGAGAAAATCCAAGCTTCCTTTGGAAACTAAGCTAGATTCATCCATTAATACTTGTGATCCCTTGGATTGTCAGTGGATTTTTCAATCTTATTAATTCTCTAGATGAAAATAGATGGTGAGTCAAGTGCCTAGATTCGTAGATGGATCACTTCAAAGAAACAATGTATAATTTGGTCTTGGTCTATCTAGAAACAATAAATTGGATATTTACCTAAAACAATCAAAGAGGGGGAACCCATCAAGTTTCCTCCTATCTTGATCACTTCCTTGTCTCTGAATCCTTTTTGGAAAAAGGACCTCTTCGTGGAGGCATCATCCTACCTTGTAGAGGATCAAATCACTACTCGATTTTCTTGAACCTCAACATAAAGCATCACCTAAATAAAATTCATTTTGATCCGATAGCTTTTGGCTTCATGATTTAAACTTTTTCAGCAAAGCAAAAAAATGGTGGTCGAATGCTAGCCTATCAATTGGATTAACCATGAAAAGGTTTCAATAAAAAGTTAAATATTGAAATTCATAAATTAAGAAGTGGGATCATGAAGATTTTAGTAATATATTTTAGCCCCAATGTCAAATTGAAGAAAGAATGGTTTTTCTTCCACATAAAATCATCATGGAAGGAAGGTTGAATCATCTGGCAGAATAAGAATCCACTCTCCTTCACCAACTATAAGAACAACAGAGCTAGGAATAAATCCTATGGCGTCAAAAATACAAAATTAGATGTCTCAAAGAAGGTGCAAAAAACACCAAATTTTTTCACAAGTCCATGATCAATCACCATAGTAGGAACTAGATCTCTTCCATCAAAAGCGCAAATGATTCAAAAATATTAGAGCATAAGGATATTGAAAGGTATCTTGTCAACTACTACAAAAATATTTTATTTGAGCCACAACAAGACCACAAGGATGGTAATAGTTCCATTACCCAACAAATTCCTTCCCTGATGAGCCCAAATCAAAATGAAGCCTTAATATGATCAATTTATATGGAGGAGGTGGAACAAATAGTTCTTAGCATGCCAAAAAATAAGGCTCTAGGAAAAAATGGTTTTACTTCCGACTTCAACCAGACATATTACCACTTCCTTGGACACGAATATTGGGAGGTAATAAAATAATCCAAGAGAACTACTTCAGTACTGCCTGTTAGGGTCCTATAATATAAGAGATCATAATTTTAAATTGACTATGTTAAGTCTTGTAATATTGTACATACTTTTTCCCGGATGCGGGTGATTTTTAATGGTTTGATGGTGGCGGGACTCGATGGCGACATCTGGCCAGGCCATCTGCCTGCACCTGATTGCAGTACCTTCACCATAAAGGCCCTTGAGGTAATGCGTTCTGCACTCCACATTCACTCGCTCATCATTTAGTCTGCCTGATCGATACATTCAATGGAGACGTGGCACCCTGTTCGTCATTCCTTTGCCTTAGCTTTCAATCTGCCTCAGCTTCTAAGCTCCAGTCTTTCGCTTCACTTATGTCTCTGTTTTTCCTCCCAGTCCACCAGAGTTGCAGGCACTCCATCTCCTCGAAGTGAAGCTGGTCCTTCGGCTCTTCATAGCTTTCATTCTCCATCTTCGTTAGTCATCACCACTCGGAATTTGTCTCAGCTCTTTGCTCAACCCTCTTCGTCCACCCGCTCTGCGTCCCTCTCTTCTCACTCTATGCCTTTGTCTCCTAGCTCAGACTCTCGGCACTCTCTCTCTGCCCTCAGCAAGCAAAGAATGTCGTGTCGACACTGTATGAGGTGCAGAAGGGGTAGCGGTGGAAGGGGGGGTGGTGGAAGGGGTGGCGGTGGCTCTCGTCCGCCGCATTCTGTCCATGATGACTGCACCTACCAGACTTCGGCTAGCAATGAAGCCCGCTTCCTCTTCAACAGCACCATGGATAAGCCGTGAGTCACAACGACAATTTCGGTAGTTTTTCAGGAGGAGCAGTCTGGTGACTTCGCCTCTGGTTCCAGAAAATGCAGAAGGAATTATACCATTTATGTTATGCCTCCTCCGGTTACCAAAAAATCTGCAGCTCTCCCAGTTAAATCTCGCTCGCAAACTTCTAGCAGCGCAGGCATAGGCAGTGGCAACTCAGCGCATGTGTACAAGGATTTGAAGAATACAAGCTCTCCCTAATATTTTGAGAACTCAACCTAGCATTCCAAAAAAGATGAGGACGGCATGGAGGATGAATACAGCTGCACAATTGTGGAAGAGATTCCTCCCCACATTGACTGCTAGCCTGATGACAGGTCTTCTTCCTCTTTTTTTGGGATTTTTGTCAATGAATTGTTGCAAGTTAGGACACGTTGAATGTATTAATATTAGTAGTAATAGTTTCTTCTGCAAATTCAGTTTTTTGGGACACTTTATATATGCTAGTTTCTCGTTTAAAGGCAACACTTTTTGTGTTCATTTCCCGGTTCTGGGCGGCCTATACTATGTTTTTTTTATTATGCTTCCCTCCGAAGTTGGATAGTTTTGAAACCCTGGAGGTGAATCTCGCTCTGTATATTATGTTCCATATTAATAGATTAAACCAACTTAGAAAAAAAAAATATTGTACATACTTTTTCTTTCTGCAAATGTTTTCCCATATTAAAAACTGAAAAGAGGGTATGTCCTAAAAGAAAAATCAAAGGACCAAAAGAAAAGAAGATCAAAAAAGAATATAAAGTATGAACCCCACAAAAAGAAACAAAAATAGATCCTGAAAGTGTTGCACATTCAAATGCCACTACTCTTAGTTTACTTTGTGCAAATAAAATTGTGTACATCTTTTCCAAAAATTCCATAATTCATGATGATCAAACAGTTAAATCTTGATTCATTCAGGCTTTTAAATTTCATGTAATGATAGTTAGTGAATAAAGATCTGGCCAAACCATTTAATCTTGGAAGATCAGTAGTTAGGTAGAGAATAAAAATGAGCTCATTCGTTTAATCTGAGCCATTGTAAGTTATAAGGTTAGAAATAGGTTAGTTTGCTTATCAAAAGAAAATAATAGGGTCAGCAAGCTCAAATGCACCCAATAAATGAAGTAAAAAATGTTAGGGTAAATAAAGGGTAGGTAGATTACTTTTACAAGTCATGGAAAGCATCAATTGGTTCATCTCATATCACTAATATACTCCTAAATCCCCTTCCCCTTGCTAAAATCCCTATTTCCACTTTTGGAAGTCATTTCCCCTTGTAAAAAATCCCTTTCCCCTTCCTAAAACTTTTTTCCCTAGTTAAAAACCTATTTCCCTTTGAAAATTAACTTCCCCTTTACAAACTCCCCTTTTTTCAATAAAAACATGCAAAACCCACATTTTGCATAGTTTTAAATGGTTAAAATATATCGGACCCCGCTACCCCTTTTAACTCAATTCCCCGCTTAAAATGTTTGTCCGGACCCCTTATGTCATTTTTAGCATATAGTTTATATTTCATTTAAATCCCCCCATTATATAATCATGGGCCCACTTATAATTAACCTCGCGTATTATATATCCCTAACCCACTTTAGATTAAATCCCTAGTCCCTTTTATATTTATCCCATCGCATAACTTTATATTACCCGACCCCCTTTATATCATTTCAACCCTGCATATACAATCTCAGGTCCCACATATATTATTAAACCTTCCCATATGTATTATACCCCTCCGCATAAAATTTTCCTAGGTCCCACCTATCAGAACCCTCTAACTCTTCCATCCATCTTATCGCTATGTATCAAATCTAACGTCCAATAAGTGCTTTCGCACCCCCTACAGCCCAATGTTTAAAGCCATGGGGGGGGGGGGGGTGCAAAATGCGTGGTTTCACACCCACAGTCCCCTGCCATGCGGAAGTTCCACAATCTATCGCATCCCCCATCCTAAAACCACCAATCTACGTTTCGCGATGCGATAACCCGCCATACCACCTTTTGGCTATGTTATGAAAACCACCGTTGTTTGAATTAAACCCTCACGACATTGCAAATTAAAAAAAGTTCAAAAGTAATAAATCCCAGCCCTTTACAATTATTCCCTTATTTTTTTTTATTTGCAAAAGCGGTTTATTTGCGAAAAAAAATCCAAAAGAACCTTTGCAGACCGGAATTGAAGTCTATTGCTACTAGAACCCCTTCCAAAGAACCAAACTTTGAATTTCCAGGTAATCCTAACACCATTACTTAAGCACAGGAAATTAATAAATTGAATGAATTAATGGCCTCCCAGAGCATTATATATGTTAACCCTCTACAACCACCTATGGTAGATGTTGACCATGTAGAAATTTTCTGAATAATGAAGATTTATCCACCGAGATTATCCTGATCACATACTAATTCGAATTCATATGCAACACATAATCTCCTCTACAATCAATCATCAATTTGCGGAAATGGAAACAGTCGCATGCGCACATAAACACAATATGTAATGGGGAAAGCTTATAGCTGAAAACCCCTCAGCTATTTTGTATATGATATGGAGAGAAAATGTAACAGTACATAGCACAATACTCCTCACAAGTACTCAGTACTATCTCATAAAGTTACACACAAACTAGCTTGGTTTTGAACAAGTCACAGGTTCAAAACTCATCCACTAATTGACTGCCTATATTGCGCAATCAAGGCTGGTCTAATGAGAGATCCAAGGTTCGAATCTCCCTTGAGCAGCTGATTACAATCCTCATGGAAATTCCTCCAAGTGTGGTGCAAATCTCATGTACACAACTAATATGCATGGCCCGATAGCTATCTCAGCCCTTTCATCTACCTCTTTCATGTTTGGTCTCCACTTGAAGCTAACCATGCATCGGAGGCCCCGATGTGTTCTTGAGTTGAATGCGGAGTTAATAATTAGTGAATTAAATATGTACAATTCCTCCACTCATGCTCGTTGATTAGCTAAATAAACATCTAACTAGTTCAAAAAACTTAAACCGAACACAACTCCACAAACTACATACCCGAAGTCCTAGCGAAGTCCAACCATGCATGAGCTCACCAAACCCCAAGGAATAAGCGTAATTCCTCTTCCAAAATGCATGAGCCACTTGTAGCTCCAACTGAAGTGCTCCAAGAGAGTAAACTGAAGTTTAGAGTCCAAATATTATTAAGGGTAAATAATATTTGACTTTTCTATTTTTAGGATAGGCAGTCTAAAAATAGACTTCGACCTAAATGTCTAAAAATAGAGGTCCATATAATTTTACCAACATGACCAATGCTCCAAGAATAGCATACTGCAACTCCTAGACCATGCTCCATATGTCTAAAAATAGACATAGTCTAAAAATAGACTTTGCGCCAAAAATAGCCTGCGGGCCCACTTAGTGGAGGCGACTTCATTTCACTAAGCTCCATCATCTTGTTGTATTTTCAACACTCCCTCTCAGCAAGATATGGATTATCTGCAACCCCTATCCTGCCTCTGTGGAATTCGAACTTGCTCCTGGTGAGCGCCTTCGTCAAGATGTCAGAATCCTGATCCTCCGTGGGAACATATGAAAGCATCATGATTCTCCGCTGAACACAGTCTCTGATATGATGGTACCTGATGTCGATGTGTTTGGATCTATCATGAAATATTGGATTATCCGAGAGTTTAATGCAACTCTGGTTATCACAATAAATCACAGTAGGCTCCAAGTGCAACCCGAACAATCCAACGAGGATCTTCCTCATCCAAATAGCCTCGCATGCAGCCAAGCTTGCTGCCATGTACTCGACCTCTGCTGAACTGAGTGCCACGGATCTCTACTTCCTGCTGTACCAGGAAACTGCTATCGACCCAATGCTGAAAACTCCTCCAGATGTGCTCTTCCAGTCCGTTGGGCTCCCTGCCCAATCTGCATCAGTGAAGCCAGAAAGCTTCGCTCCATCCTCCTGTCTGTACCATAGACCATATCCCGATGTGCCTCTAATATAGCGCAATACATGTTTGCCTGCCTTCCAAAAGAGCTTGGTAGGCTTAACCATAGCTTGCGAAAGCTGGTTAACTGCATAGCATATATCGGGTCGTGTATTGACCAGATACATAAGCGACCCCACCAACTGTCGATAGACAGTGGCATCCACTACCTCCGCTGAAGTAGCATCCTCCTTCCTCAAACCACCAGGAAGAGGAGTGTCAACAGGCTTGCAGCCTTGCATGTTGAACCTCTCCAGAATCTCCCGGGCATACTTGCCCTGAGAAACAAACAGTCCTCCACTACGCTGCCAAATCTCCAATCCCAGGAAATAATGAAGGATGCCCAAGTCCTTCATCTCAAACTCTCGTGCAAGATCCTCCTTGCATGAAAGTATCAACTGCTCATCGCCAGTCAAAATCAGATCATCTACATACAGTACGATGATCAACAGCTTCCCCTCCACCACAATATGGTACAGGTTTGGATCTGCCTCACTCTTGGAGAATCCAAGCCCGGTGAAGTAGCTGTCTATTCGAGTGTACCAAGCACGAGGTGCTTGCTTCAGCCCGTACAGTGCTCTCTTGAGTCGGCACACATGCGACTCACTGCTGAAGATCTCAAAACCTTCAGGCTGATCTATGTACACCTCCTCCTCAATAACTCCATTGAGGAACGCAGTCTTCACATCCATCTGATGAATGTGCCACCCCATCTGCGCTGAGAGAGCAAGGATCGTCCGTATGGAAGAGTACCTTGCGACAGGTGCAAAAGTCTCCTCATAGTCAATCCCCTCGATCTGTGAAAAGCCACGGGCGACAAATCTCGCCTTTTACTTCTCCACACTCCCGTCAGCCGCCTGCTTCACTTTGTAGATCCATCGCGAACCCACCACTGATTTCCCCACCGGTCTTGGGACAATCTCCCATGCACTGTTCCTGACGATCGAATCATATTCTTCGATCATGGCATCAACCCATGCGGGTTCCTCCACAGCTTCCTCAAAAGAGGATGGCTTCGTCACGACACATTGACTCACAAGAGCCATGTATCCAGTGTACCGATCCGGTGACTGCCTCTGTCTGCGCTGTGCTGTAGGTGGTCCTACAACCTTCTCTGCATCTAGAGCCAGTCGCTCAGCTTCTATAGTGCGCATGCCCCCTCTGATGGTTGGTGCTACATGGGTGGTTTCTTCCACCTCCTGAACTTCCTCTTGTGGCTGATCCACATCCGGAAGCTCCTCCTTAGGAACTAACAGCTCCTCATCTGCATGCAAGTGTAGCTCCCTCTCAAGCGAACACTGCATGGCTTTCTCCTCCTGAAATTTTATATCCCGTCGCACAACAGTCTTGCGACTGTCTGGCACATACACCCGATAGTTGTGAGGTGTATCGGTGTACCCCACAAATATTCCAACTTCAGCAGTTGGATCCAGCTTCCTTCTCGCATCCTTCGTCACATGCATGTAGACAGGAGATCCGAAAATCCGCAAATGGGAAATATCAGGCCTCTTGCCAGAATAAGCCTCCTCTGGTGTACTAATGCCAAGAACCTTGTGAGGACAACGGTTCTGCACATACACTGCTGTATTGCATGCCTCAGCCCACAAGTGAAGGGGTAGGCCCTGATCATGCAACATCGCCTGTGCAACACCCACGATCGTTCTGTTCTTCCGCTCAGCCACCCCGTTCTGCTGTGGGTTATGGGGTGCGATGAGCTCTCTCCGAATCCCTTCTGCGCTGCAAAAGTCTTTGAATTCAGTAGAGATGAATTCACCACCATTGTCGCTCCTGAGAGCCTTCACATGCTTCCCCGATTCCTTCTCAACCAGCGCCTTGAATTCACAGAACTTTGAAAATGTCTCACTCTTCTTCTGCATGAAGAAGATCCAGCACTTCCGAGAGAAATCATCAACAAAGATCACATAGTACTTGTGCTTTGCTGTCGAAGCTACTGAGAAAGGACCACACACGTCTGTGTGAACTCTCTCAAGGATCGTCGTGGCTCGACTATCCTTCTCGTGAAAGGTGGATTTCACATACTTCCCCAAGGTACACCCCTTGCACTGATCTGACTGCGCAAGAGTGCCCTTAGGAAGCCCAGTAGAAATCTGCTGCAGTATCTTCAAAGCTCCATGGTGAAGGTGGCCCAATCTCCTGTGCCACAGTTCACCCTCATCATCCCAGCTCACCACTTCTCCTGCCTTGCATGCCATTGCTGCGTAGCCATCTACTTGCAACTGATAAAGGTTCTTGACTTGAACCCCTATCTTCCGGGTCTCACCAGTAGTCTTACTGCGCAGGAAGGCTTTTCCTTCGCTGAAGACCACATCATACCCCTTGTCTTCCAACATCGCCACAGAGATCAGGTTCTTCATCAATCCTGGAACATGAACATCCTTCAAGATGAAAGTTTTTCCAGACTCCCTCTCGAAGGAAATGGTCCTGATACCAGTCGCACTGTATCTATCATCATCGCCCATCTAGATGTGCACGCCCAGATCAAGATCTTTTTCCTCCAGATCTGAAAACATATCCCGATCTCCTGTCATGTGAAATGACGCACCACTGTCCAAGAACCATACTGATCCCACCACACTTGAAACCAAGCATGCGATCAGTGAAAAATCTAGTTCAAACTAGGAGGCCAATGCCTCTCCCGCTGCAGATCTAGCAACCTTCTTGTTTTTCTTCTTCTGCGGAAAATTTGTGGCATAATGTCCGTGCTGGTGACAGTGAAAACACTTCACCTTGGACATGTCTTGCTTCTTGCCTTTCACACCAGACTGAGAAGCTTTCTTGCTCTTCCCCTTCTTTGCTTTGGCAGCCAAAGCGCAATTTTCTTCATCAGGTACCTTTGATGAAGATCCGTCCCTGGTAGTCCTCCTTATCTCCTCCTACATGAGATCCGCCCAAAGGTGCTCCCATCCTGGCAACTTCTCCCGACCATTGACACTATCTTGATATGCATGCCAAATTTTCGGAAGACTAAGGAGAGCCAGGTCCACCATATCCTCTTCTTCAACAGTCACCCCCACACTTCCCAGCTCATCTCTGCATTGAATGAACTTCGTGAGGTATTTGGCGATAATTTTTCCTTTCTCCATCTTGATGTTTCTGAGCTTATCTTTGAGCGCCAGCTTCCTTTGGTCGCTCTTACTCTGGAATAGATCTGTCATTACTTTCCACATTAAATATGGAGAAGCTTGTCCATACGGTGGATACAATGTGATCCTTTACGCCTCCAACGAAGTCCTTCGACATTTACTTCATCTTCTTTTTCCAAGCCTCGACTTCAGCAGGATCAGTGGGCTTTTGGACATCCATATCTACGAACTCCTTCAGTCCATTATCTTCTAATACTGCCTCCATCCGATATTTTCATGCAACATAATTCGAACTGCCTTCAAGGGCATATTCGAGTCGCAAACCGTTGAAAGACATTTTCCTTTCCGGTGCCGAAACCTGAAAGTAACATGAAAATTTGGTTAAGCTCAAAAACTCAGCGCAACACGGATGCGCGAGAACAAATTGTTTCTATGGGAGATCGGTACATTGTGGGCATTTCTTGGATATGTCACCTTTCGGAGAAAGGATGGATCCGAGAGGCTACGGCCCGATACGGTTTCTTGTCTCAAAATAATGACCGTAATCAACGCAATAGATGCGAGGATTGATTAAACTCTAATACCATGTGAAAATTTTCTGAATAATGAAGATTGATCCTACGAGATTCTCTGATCACATACTAATTCGAATTCATATGCAACACATAATCTCTTCTACAATCAATCATCAATTTGCGGAAATGGAAAGCAGTCGCATGCGCACGCATAAACACAATATGTAATGGGAAAGCTTATAGCTGAAAACCCTCGGCTTCTTTGTATATTATATGGAGAGAACATGTAACATTACATAGCACAATACTCCTCACAAGTACTCAGTACTATCTCATTAAGTTACACACAAACTAGCTTGGTTTTGAACAAGTCACAGGTTCAAAACTCATCCACTAATTGCATGCCTCTATTGCGCAATCAAGGCTGATCTAATGAGAGATCCAAGGTTCGAATCTCCTTGGCTTGATAGCGCAATCCTCATGGGAAATTCCTCCAAGTGTGGTGCAAATCTCATGCACAACTAATGTCGCAACTGATAGCTATCTCAACCCTTTCATCTACCTCTTTCACTGGTCTCCACTAAACTGTCCATGCACTGTAGTGAAATGATGTGTTCTTGAGTTGAATACTGAGTTAATAATTAGTGAATTAAATAATATTTAATTCACTCCACTCATTACTAGTTGATTAGCTAGTTAAACTAATCACAACTAGTTCAACTAAGTTAAACCGAACACAACTCCACCAACTGTCTCATCAACTCCACCAAACTCTGCCACTGAAGTCCTAACTAAATTCAACCATGCATGAGCTCACCAAACCCCAAGGAATAGAATAATTCCTTCTGTCAGATGCATGGGCCACATCTGTAGCTCCAACTGAAGTGCTGTAAGAGAATAAACTGAAGTTTAGAGTCCAAATATTATTAAGGGCTAATAATATTTGACTGACCTATTTTTAGACAGGCAGTCTAAAAATAGACTTCGACCTGTATGTCTAAAAATAGAGGTCCATCTATTTTTTACCAACTCGACCAATCATCCAAGAATAGCATACTGCAACTCCTAGACCATGCTCCATATGTCTAAAAATAGACATAGTCTAAAAATAGACTTTGCGCCAAAAATAGCCTGCGGGCCCACTTAGTGAAGGCGACTTCATTTCACTAAGCTCCATCATCTTGCTGTATTTTCAATAGACCATGCCCCTCTTGCTGATAAAGCCTTCAAAATCAGTGATACAGTCACTGATTTTAACCTTTTAGAGCTCAGCTGTTGGAGCCATGAAAAATTCATTGATTAAGCTGATGATATCCACCTCTGGGACTCAAACCTACCCATTTCAGTTTCTAGAACTCATTAGACTCTGCCATATCAATTATTTTCCCAATGAAAGAGCTCTAATTACCCCAAAACAAGAGATTTTATTCACAATCACTGCACAACCATAAATCATATGTTACAGATCCAACCAAAGCTTGATGAAGTCCCACTATCCATCTAAATCCTCACTAAACTCTACCTGAAGTTAGACTTCCCAAAAAGATTCCAAATATTCCAGACCTTCCTTCCTCCATCAGTAGAAACCCAAAAAAGTAATCCTCCATACTCAGCTTCCATATTTTCATAGAGAACCAGATAGGTTGCCACAATGTTGTAATGTATTTTAGGGTATTTTACTGATGAATATGCAGATGCATCTATCCTAGGTTTTCTGTCCATATTCTGCCCAGGTCAGCCTCCAGCTTCAACCTTCAACTTTTCCCAATACCTATCAGATGCAATCCATGATCAGCTGGTCAAATTACCAGAGGAAGGAGTATTTAAATGCTCCTCATTTTTGTTCCATTTTTTCTTATATTTCCAATACGAAAGTTTTGCAGTTAGCCTCCAAAAAAAGGACACAGAAGGTACCCCAAATCTATGTTCTTTTAGACATCCTTGATCAGAAAGGATTCCACAGAATTTAGCTATAAAGACTTTATTGATTCATTTTTTCATCCAGTTGTTAATGTGTTAAGCAGTAGCATTTAGCCTAGAGTCAGTGAAGAGATAAAAAAGTATTGCAGTTTTCAGATCAAAGTAAAACAGGAGATTGGTATTTATAATAGAATCATACAAAAATTAGGGTATATGGATTCTAGCTTATTCCATACAAGCTTCCAAAATACCTCTCAATGAGGTTATTTTCATTGGAATACATTAGAAAAAATCCAAAGTTTAGATGAATTTAATTTCCTTTCAGCAAAGAATAAAACTCAATTTAAGATTAAGAACCAACTTAGTCCTTTTTTTTGCAATAGTAGGAATGCTGGTTAGCAAGCAGACAAGTGTTTACAAGATTTCAAGTTCAGTAATACTTTCAAATGGCAATATGATCCATTGGGGGTCATAAGTAAGTTAAGGGTCAAATTCAAATTGACCCCTTTTATTCATGAGTCAAAGTTTGATGTTGAAAAGTATTCCAACCAGTCAGAGTGGTTGGAAAATACTTTACAGGATATGAAGAAGCAGGTCGATACTAGTTCCATCCTTCTTACTATAGCCCCACAAGACAGGAACTCAAAGAGGCCAAGAGAGGAAGGCTCTTATTCTGTAGAGAGTACTTCTGATACCAAATTCAAGATAATGTGCAGGAAAAAGGAAAAACGTAATCCAGTGATAGAACAAGAAGAAATAGTTGATACAGTTGAAGTCATTGATACAGATATAGTGGTCAAAGATAATGCACCTCCAACAATTTCAGAAGAAACACACCCACTATCAACCTCCAGTGCACAAATCATTCGGAAACAACATAGTGCAGAGGTTTCACCATCAAGAAAACCAGTGGATAAAGAGAAACATATAATGGAGAAATACAAACAAATTAAATTGAATAATGAAGCATTGAAAGTTGTAACTTATGCCCAGTATTGGAAACAAACTCCTAGTGACCAAAACAGATTAATTTCAGCCTTTGATTACAAAACCAGAAAGATGCAAATGGAATTTTTACAGCCAACAGTGTAGGCTCCAAATTCATCAGTAGATTACAAGAAAACATCCTTTGAAGTTCTTGCTAAAGATGTACATCCCATAGATCAGATTGAGTTTCATAAACAAGCTGGAGAAATGATCTATTTCACTATGAAAAACAAGGCTTTAAGTGTCCAAAAACTACAGAATTCTCTAGAAAATATTAGGGCAGAGTTAAAACTAGAGAAATAATCTTCACAAGAAAAATATAATAGGATAAAATCACTTTAATAATTGGTCATGGAGGTTGGATATAATCCAAAGGATATCAAAATAGCAAAAGAGTTTATCAAGAAGAAGAATGCAGACATAGCTGCACTGAAGAAACAACTTATGTTACCCACAATAGAACATCCACAAACTAAAGAAGTTTTGGAGAATGAAAATCAGAAGGATGAAATGATGAATCTCATTATTCAGTTGACAGCTCAACTGAAAGAGATGGAAACTAAAATGGACAAAGTAGTAGAGGAAAAGCAAGCCGGCATGGAAGCAATCCCAGTTACTTCCATTCCTATAGCTTCAACATCAACTCCAATGGCTACATCAGTTCCATTAACTACAGTAGTTCCAGTGTCAATAGAAGTTTCAACTACTAAAACTACACCAGCAGCAGCATCAGCAATTCCAACAACCCATCCCACTGATGAGGCAAGTAAATTGATTAAAGCAATGCAAGATATGTCAATTCAAACTACTGAGATTAATAGACTTAAAGAACAAGTAAAAATTCTAGAACATGAAAATAAATTGGCTCAAGTAATGCATAACGCTGAAACACGAAAATCCAACAGATTGAATGATAGGATACAAAAGTTAGAAAAAGAATTGACATTGGTAGAGCCTTTATCCCAAGCAAAGCAACAACTATGGGCCAATATCATTAACTCTGTTAACGATATTTTGCCTTCTATCCAAGTTATATTTGAACATAAATATTTAATAAAGGAAGCTAGTGAAGCTATTTAGAAAGTCAAAGAAGAGCTTGGAAAGAAACTAGAGGAAGCCACTGAGATAATTAAGTTTCTCAATTCTAAAAACAAGCAATAATTAGAAGAAATTGGGATAAGTGACAGAACATAAACAATCTTAGAGGTGAAAAAGTGATTTCCAAGAGAAATTTGATGACACATCTTGAGGATAAGTGTCAAACTATGGAGCTTGCAGTGAACAAATTCATGAACAAATTTGATGTTTTGAAACAAAAAGGTCTGCCTAATCCATTAGTAATCAATGATAGACTAATATTTGAAAAGTACTCTTTCAAATATTTGAAAATGTCTTTTACCTCCAACATGAGGTAAATATTCTTTTTGTAAACAAACCTACGTTTACCAAGTACACTGAAGCAAATGAGATTTACGGGAGGATGGTAAAAATAAAACTTCCAAATGAAGAGGCCTTGGAAAATTTGTGTGGTTTACTGTGGCAGGTAAAAGTAAAAACAGGTAAAATAGAGACAAGGTAAAAGAGAAAACAGAGCGGTAAGGTGAAAGAAAATTCATAGAGTTAAAGAGTAAACATAGGAGACAGATAAAGAAAAGACAGGTTAAAGATGAAGACAGATGAATACAGATAAAATTCAGAATTAAAATAAAATTCAGATGCCAAGCAATGTGAAAGATAAGCCAGCGTGAAAGCCAACCAGTGTGAAAGACAGCAAATATCAAAGAAGCAAACAATAAATAAAATAAAACAAGGACCGCTTACAGTTAGTTAATAGGTGTCTCTATCTTCTTGCATGAAGATATTTTCTTTTCCTTGAATAAATCCTAAATCAGTTTATAGGATATTTTGTATTAAGTTTTGTATAAATACTTCATCAATTCGAAGGATTAAGTGTGGATTCCTAGACATTTCTATAGTTGAATTCATCTACTACCTGAGGGTTTATTGCACCATTTTCAAGTTGACAGACATGAAAAGCAATAAAGGCATTTCTTTACAGGATTCATGTGTTGAGCTACTTCAGTGAAGTATATTTCAATTGTTCATGTTATTTTCTTAAGTATTCCATAAACTTGCATGTTTTTTAAATTTAAATGTTATAACAAGAATTTTATTGCAGAATTTGTTTAAATACACTATGTTACAAACTGTTATTCATTTTAATGTTTTCTTTTGATATCTGGCTTTGAGAATCCTTAATTTCTCTCTAATCTTGATTGACCTCTTTCACCTTCCTTCATCATCTGGTTTAAGGAATCCTTAACTACTCCTTGATCCCGATTGAAAACCACTTCACCATTCAGCCTTTAAGATCTAATTTTGGTCAGCTACCCTGCCCTGTAACACTTCTTTTATGACTTGATTATGTCATGTTTTCTTGATATATTAACTCCATAGCCCAATGGAAAAGTATAAAAAGCACCTATCCATCTAAATCAATAATTCCACCAAAAAATCAAAATCAAACCAAATCATTCATACATAACTATCCTAAAATCAATTAAAACAACAAAGTTAAATTATTAAGAGAGAGCCCTCTCTAAGCATTAGGAAGGCTAGATCCTAATCTCCAAAAGTGGTTGATAGTTACCTCTGTTATTTCTTTGACACAACATAACAACCCTAGGGAAATTTCAGAGTGATAACACTACCAACCCTCAATGCCACCTTTCTTTATTTGGCTCTAAAGAAAGACAAGGCAGATGATCCTAGTGGCTTCTGGCTTATAACACTTGCAACACCATATATAATATCATTTCCAAAGTAATAGCTAATAAGGGGAGCCAGTTTTTTCACCCCTCGTCTCTGAAGAGAAGTCATTCTATTTTGAAGGTAGACAAATCCTATATGGCACTATAGTAGCAATGGGGCAATACATTCACTAAAAAATTCTAAAAAAGTAGGTATAATTTTCAAGTGTGATCCATCCAAATATTTTGATCATTTTAGTTGGTCCTACCTTCATAAAATGCTTCTTGCTTTCGGTTTTTCTGCTTCATGGGCGTCATGGATTTAATCCCTCATTCATTTTACTTTCTCAAGGTCACCCAATTTTTTTGGCTCCTTGCACACAAGAAAAATCCAACCTATGAAAGACTCTTATTTAAATATTTTGAAGGTCCTTCATTGTGCTTCCTCTATCACAATAGTTCAGAAACCAATAAACATTTGTTCAACCTTTTTTCCTTATTGGAATATCTCTGGAGGAGATCAACAAAATTATTTTGAAAATCTAATTGTGATCCCTCCAACATTATCAATACAATTTCATCATGGATTTTATCCTCATTTTCCTATCCTATCATCAATAGGGCATGGGCCTCGCTCCTAGACTTCTTCTTATGGAAAGTTTGGAAAGAGCGTAACCACACAATTTTCCATATTTCAACCACCTTGGTGGATTCTCTTTGGAATATCCTTCACAAAAGCCTCAAAGAAAACACTCTCACTTCTCCTTGGTCTTCTTCTGATTGGGAGGTGAATAAGGTAGAGGCTCTAATTCTAAGGAATTTATAGCTCTCTCAAAAAATTCGCAATCCTTCTCACTCCATTAATATATTTATGCCTTATTCACTACAAAATCAATCATGTCCACCAATGGGCTTTGTAAAACTCAATTTCAACGGAGCTTCAAAGGGTAATCCTAGATCAACAAGCTTTGGTAGCATCTTCTACTATGATGAAGGAATTTTCCTTCATCTCTATGTAGGCCACATGAGTGTTAACATAAATAATGTAAAAGAACTTTTCACCCTTGAATTTTATTTAAGGACAAAAATGGTTCAATGTATCTTTTTATAGATAACTCGCATTGCTTCAATAATTATGGTAGATGGTAGAGATTATTGACGCAAACATAAGCAAAGAGTTATAAAGCGAAGCTATCTATGGATCATCATAGGATTTTTGGCTGGTTGGCTAACCAAAGAGGAGAAAAATAAAATCTCCTAGGGGTTACCCACTTGAGTGGGTAACATCTAGCTCCAAATCAAGGACATGTGCTCACCATAGATTATTTTATCTATGATTACAACTAGGTTTGTCTAGGTTGGTATTAGGTAAGTTAGGTTGGCTCATTTGGATGAAAATAAGGTCATGAAGTTCATTAATTTTCAAAAAATTGTACATATTTTAAAATGTTTTAATAGTCATTAGTCATGCAATAAAGTTCATGCAAGGTAAATTCGAAAAATCTGATTGCATGGGGTGTTGGCTCGAGGGGTCCTGACCTAGGTTCGGAGGTTCAAGGTTTGCCAACAAACCCCTATACTACTGGCCCTTTCGGCAGTGACCTGCTTGCGCAGGAAAAAGTCTCACCCAAAGTAGTATGGGTGGGTGTTGGAACCAGGTTTCCGCACCCTGGGAGAGGGTAGGTAAGTCAAGCAGAGCTGCATTCAGCCTTATAGTGACCAGATCTTGTATCACATATCCTATATCTATAGATTCCCTTCGCATCCACGTGCATAACAGCAATGATATTCATAGTAATAAATAGATCATGAACTCATATAACCATAACGCAGCTAGTCCATATATTCTTACATGAAATACAGCAGAACAGGTCCAGATCGCAGCATAAACAAGTAACACAAGTATGTTTGCATCTTAAATCAATAACACAACAGCATATATTAATTAATCAAACATCACAAACTCACATCACAGTAATTCCAATAGATTCAGATATTCAACAATACGTCTGCATTCATTAATCCTTCATATCTACTTACAGTACCCCAAAACCCAATCCGCACACACAGCAGGACAGCGAATCTCTGTGCACACAACATCAGAAATCCTTCCCCAACAACCCTAACCAGATCTATCAGTTCGCACTTAGCATCAATCTCTCCTTCCACATTTGTGTTACAGCTCAAAAAGGTTCAACTACTTATACTATTTTAGCCTATGCATCCAATGGTCCACAAACTATGGTTTGTGGATTATTGGTCTAACCTTGACCCATTTACAATGCATTAGGGGCTTTGACCCACACCAAAACCCCTGCGGTAGACTAAATATAATCAAAAATATACAAAATGGACCAGTTTCGCAACTTGTAGGAGACCCTGTTCCAACAGTCCCCCAACACAATCTTGTGACTCGTCCTGAGTCACTGCAAAGGTGGGATCTCCACCTCTGTGCGTAGTGCATTGATGTCAGTGATCATTGGGGGCAGCACTTCTTGACTCTGAGCAACAGCGCTCAGTGCAATATCCATGAGCTTCTGGGATGTTGGACCTTATGTCGCCGCGGTTGTTGGAAATAATGAGAGGGGGGTGAATCAGTATTCCTTTCAATTAGAGCATTAGTTAATCTTCAATTATTATCAGTGTATGTACAATGTTAGCAGTAAACAAAAGGAACACAAATGCACACAGTTTTTAAGGTGGAAACCCACTCCGGGACAAAAACCACCTAATGCTTTTCTAATAATTCTTTAATATTCAACTCCAATTGAAAATAAAGCTCCAACTTCCTAGAATATAGAAAAGCATTCTTCTCCAGCTCCCACTGGATAGACGCTCCAACGCCCTAGATTCTTCAGTAGTCAACTGAACGGATGCCCCAACACCCAATGAGCTACAACTCATTCTAGCACCACCCTACCACCCTGTAGAAGAATAAAAGAAGAATGGACTCTCGTACCAGGGAAAATGGTCCACTTTACAATGATATAGAATGATGTAGAAGAAGAAGACACACTAGAACATAACCCCAACTATGACACAACCACCTAATGATGATACTAGACCACCCAACATTGCCTCTTCAACTCTTGGAAGATAGACACTAGTACAATTTTTACAATAATGTATTTACAATGACTTAGTACAATGATACCTTTACAATGACTGTATGCAGTGCTGCCCACTTGAATACTTCATGTGATGAAATTCTTGCTGCTATTATGCACCTTGGTTGCTACTCTTATCATGCTACCCTCTGCTCCACCTTGCTTTTCTTTGTTTCCCTAGAAAGTATGGTCCTTTGCAACCCTTGACAACACATGATCTATCTTTTTCTTTCCTTCTAGGAGCTCGATATTGAAACTGGTGTATCTCTGTTATTTCAAAACCACAATATGTTATTTTTTGTCTTGTAGTAGTCCTCTGAGTCATCTTTCCAATGCCATAGGTCTGACCCAATTTGGATTCTGCAAGGGAGAGTTATTCCCAATCTCTCACAATTCCCTAATTATGGACTATTTCAGTAGAGCGAACTTGTACGGCATGCCACGTGTCACTGTTTCTTCATTTGGCTCTGAAATTTATAGAGCGAAAACTACATTCCGTGAACTATTTGTCACTTTTTACATAATTCCAATCTGATACTCAAAGAGAGAGTTATGATTATTTTCCCAAGGTCACTTCTTTGAGATGAATTTCAGGAGCCTGCAAAAACACTCACTTCCACAGATCATATCTCCGAAAATATTGCGCACCTTGATCAGAACTTTTCTCAAGAGCTTACTCAGGGTTTCGGCTTCACCTCATAAAAATTTCAGCTTCTGAACCTTCGTAGAAAAAACATCAAAGAGAAACTACCATGATGACCTGTTTCAGATGGCGAAATCCCTTGCATAAGGAGGATATGAGGATCACAATTTATATAAATGTTTAGGTTGAGAGGGGCTTCAAAAAATGAACATGGGAGCTTAAAAAATATTAATTATGACTTTTAAATGACCCATGCCACAACCCTATGGAGTTTTAGCCCACTAACTGGGGTATAAACTTCAAACATGAATATCTCTCAAACCATGAATAATTACGTGGCGTGCCATATATCAACAGAAAAATCTCGATAAGTAGAAACCATAAAAGCATTATTGAACCATAATATAGTAATTTGGTAGGTCAAAATTCCCATGCAATATTGGGTTAGCCCCTAGTGCTACTTTGGTTGACATCAATGACAATCGTTGATCAACAATCTCCCCCTTTGGCATTGATGGAAACACAAGTACCCCCCTGCGATCATGACACCTCTTCCTACAACATTATATCCCCCTTTGACATCAATGGCAAAGGGTAACTCCCCCTTACACACAACCATCCAGACCTATACACACTTCCACTCCCCCTGACACACAACCGTCCTGCGGACCTGTAATCTAATGAGAACTTGGGAGAATCCCAAGCTTCTGGTGAAGATATTCAAATGCTTCACGAGGTAAAGGTTTAGTGAAGATATCAGCAATTTGTTCTTTTATACCAACATACTCAAGTTTGATATTCTTTTCAGCGACTTGTTCTCTAACAAAATGATATTTGATCAGAATTTGTTTTGTTTTTGAATGCATGACAGGATTCTTGGAGATGTTTATGGCACTAGTGTTGTCACAGAATATGGGAATAGGCTCACTGAATTGTACTTGAAGATCTTGCAATTTTTGTTTCATCCAAAGGACTTGAGTACAACATGATGTTGTTGCAATGTATTCTGCTTTCGCTGTAAATAACAAGATTGAGTTTTTTTTTTTGCTCAACCATGATACAAGACAACCACCTAGATAGAATGTTGCTCCACTAGTACTCATATGATCATCAACACTTCCTGCCCAATCTGCATCTGTAAAGGCTTTAATAATGAGATTGTTACCCTTGGGATACCACAAGCCGTATTATTTTGTGCCCTTTAGATATCGAAGAATTCTTTTGACGGAAATAATATGTGATTCTTTTGGTGCTGCTTGGAATCTTTCTACTTGTCCAACTACTTGCATAACATATGGCCGGGAGGCTGTTACATATAGAAGACTACCAATCATATATTTTTACAACCTTTGATCCACATCCTTATATGAGTTGTCTATGCTCAATTTGCAACTTGTTACCATCAGAGTAAGGACGGGTTTGCAATCTTCAATTTTGAATTTATTGAGTGTTTCCTTGATGTACTTGGCTTGACATATAAATATTCCTTTCTCTTGCTGAGATATTTGAAGCCCTAAGAAGTATGTTAGCTTACCAAGTAAAAACATCTCAAACTCACTTTTCATCTTTGTAGAAAAGTTCTTACTTAGTCGATCATCATTGCTACCAAATATTATATCATCCACATATACCTCAATGATTGTTCAATTATCTTTATCTATTGTACATAAAGATTGCTATCAACAGTACCTTTCTTGAACACTTGTTGACGTAGATATCCATCAAGACGATCACACCATGCTCTGGGAGCCTGCTTGAGACCAAATAGAGCCTTCTTTAACCTGCAAACATAATCTTATTTTTCTGATAGTAGAAAACCTTCAGGTTGTTTGATGTAAATTTCTTCTTCTAATTCTCTATTCATAAACGCTGACTTAACATCCATTTGGTAGACTTTTATTTTTCTTGAACATGCATAGGCAAGAAACATTCGGATGGCTTCCATTCTGGCAACTGGTAAAAATGTTTCGTCGAAATCAATTCCTTCCACTTGTGCATAGCCTTTGCAAACCAATCTTGATTTGTTTCTGGTAACCTGTCCATCTTCATTCAATTTGTTTCTGAACACCCATTTAGTCGAATGACATTTTTATCTTTTGGTCGTGGAACTAATTTCCAGGTGTTATTCTTCTCGATTTAATCCAATTCTTCATTCATAGCTGCTACCCAATGTTCATTCTGGCTGGCTTCCTCAAAACTACTAGGCTCAAAGGTTGCTAGAAAAGCAATGTGAGCTTGTTGTGATGAACGAAGTTGTTGACCATCATTTATGTCACCAATGATTTGATTTGATGGATGGTTCTTTTGAATCCATTATTTTGTTCTCCTTGGAGGAGCTTCTTTTTTTTGTTCTGGTATATCTTGATGATCATTTTTACTTCTTCCTCGTTGATAGTTACTTCTTATTCTACATTTGTATCTGTGTTTTTTCAACCTCTGTCTCAAGTTTCAAAGATTCTAGATCCTCATCATTATTCGCTAGAACACCATCTTCGTCAAATGTAACATTTATGCTCTCCACTATCTGTTTTCATCTTAGATTATAACATTTATAGGCCTTTATTTTGCATGAGTAACCAACAAAGATACCTTCATCAACACGTGATTCAAACTTACCCAAATTTTGATCTTCTCTTTTGATATAACATTTGCTTCCGAAGATTATGAAATATTTTACATTAGCTAGTTTTCCTTTCCATAATTCATATGGGGTCTTTTTGCAATTATTTCTGAGAAGACTTCGGTTGATAATGAAGACTGTCGCATCAATTGCTTGAACCCAGAATTTTTCATCTAATTTTGAGTCCTTCAACATTGTTCTACCCATTTCCTGTACAGTTCTATTATTTCTTTCAACAACTCCATTTTGCTGAGGTGTTTGTGTTGTTGAAAATTGTCTTTTTATTCAATTTTCATCATAGTATTGCTGAAATAATTTGGAAGTGAATTCTCCACCATTATCTGATCTTAGACACTTTATTTTCAAATCATTTTCATTTTCGACCAACTCCTTGTAGATCTTAAAGCACTCAAATGCTTCAGATTTTTTCTTTAGGAAACTGACGATTGTCATCCTGGTATAGTCATATATCATTAACATGAAATATAATTCTCCATCTAAGCCTTTTGTTCTCACAAGACCACATAGATCAATATGTATCAATTCCAATGGATGTGATGCAAAGTGTTCTTTTGTTTTAAAATGGACTTTTTTCTGCTTGCCATGCCGACAGACCTCACATAGTGTGTTGGAAGGTTTTGAGATTTTCGGCATTTCTCGTACGGCTTCCTTTTTGCTTATCCTGACAATATTTTCAAAGTTTATGTGACCCATTCGTTTGTGCCATAACCAGCTTTCATCTTCTTTAGCTAGTATACATACTTTAGTTGCTTCATCTAGAACAGATATGTCGTTTGGAGCTCGAATTGTTGTAGCCACAATTTTACCATACCTGCCTTTCCTGATTTCACATTTTGAGGAGTCGAATAGCATTGTGTGTCCTTGATCACACATTTGTCCAACACTGAGCAGATTTTGATTCATGTTTTCAACCAGTAGAACATTCTTGGCTATAACATCTTTGCTTTTGAGAGTGATGGTACCTGATCCTATAACATTTGAAGATCCATCATTTCCAAAGGATACGGTTCCATCCTTCTTCTCTTTCAGAGATACAAATTTCCTTCTATCTCCAGTCATATGCGTTGAGCAATCGTTGTCAACATACCACACATCTTTGTTGTTTTGAGCCTTGAGAGCGAGAGAAAAATTATCAGTCTTCTTCTTCTTCCATGTTTGTTCATTTTATGGCTTCGAAGATTCTTCTGGAGGATTTTCAAGTCTGCAGTCTCTGGCTATGTGTCCAAAGTTATGATATTTGTAACATTCCATATTATTTCTTAAATGTTAAAATCTATTGATGTTTTGTTGAGCCCTAGGAGGTTCATATTTGAAGGATCTCCTAGAATTATATTGGTTCCTAGGGTACGTGCGACATTCTACAGCTTTATGACTAGATTTTCCACATGAATAACAATAGCCATGAAAAATATGTTGGTATCTGGATGGAAATCTTCGTCGAGGAATCATCTTCCAAGGATGTGCTTGCGAATCTTGTCCAATGAAGTCTACATGCATGTCAGATCTCATAGGTTCATTGTATTTTGTTGTAGAAGGTCCTACTTCTTCTTCTTTGTAACTGAGGCCAATTCTGTCGTTGTAAGATCGTTGATTTTTGATGAGCTCTTCCAATGCCCTTGAGCTGTTGTCATAGTTTTGGATAGTATTTCCCTTCTTCACTTCCTTACGCAGCGAGACTACTTCGGCTTCTAATACTTCCATTTCTTGGTTGCTTTCTTCCAACTTCTTTTGAAGTGAATCTTCAATACATTTGTGTTCTTCAACTTCAATTTTGAGATATTGAACTTGTTCTTCAAGAGTATTGGAATGAGTCTTCTCAGCCTTCAGCTCTTTTATAAGCCTGATTGCCTCCTCAGAAAATTATTCTATGGTCAACCCTTCTTATTCATTGTTTGATACCTGTTTTTTATTATGCTTGGCCATAAACAATAATTTCTCATTGGCTTCTTCTTTGTTGTCACTTTCTTCATCGGATGATGAGCTATCTTCTTTAGAGAGAAATTTCCTTTTGGATCCTTTCTTCTTGCCTTGCTTGTTGAATTTCTTAAAGCCTTTCTTTCCTTTTGAGTTTCCATCACTTTTGTTCAGACATTTTGCTATGAAATGCCCAACCTCACCACAACCGAAACATATCAATGGAAGTTTACCTTTGAATTTTCCCTTACCAATTTTTAGTTTTCTCATAAAGTAAGCATATTCTTCATCTGAAAGACCTTTTCCATCATATCCCTTTTCTTTACACTTGCAGGTGCAAGTCATTTCAATTGAAGGTTGTTTGTCCCTATTGGTTTTCTTAGATGCAACGAACACAATTTCTATATTCAAAGTACCCTCTTCTTCATCAAGTCTCATTTCGTATGCTATGAGAACTCCATGTAATTCCTCTTTGTTGAGTTTGTCTAGATTCGCACTGTACTCTAAGACCAATACCTTTGGGTTGAATCTCCCTGGTAACATTCTAAGAATCTTCCATATAATAGTCTTCTCGTTAACTGGCTCTCCCAATCCTTCCAGAGTATTGGTTATTTCATCAACGTATTGGAAGTATGCAGCAATGTTGCAATCTTCTTTCATTCTAAGTTGCTCAAATTTTTCTCTATAGATTTGAAGCTTTTCTTCTTTGACATTTGAATCACCTGCATATATATTCTCAAGCTTGTCCCTTACATTTTTGGTGGTTTTACAACCCAACACCTTATGATAATCAGATTCAATAAGTCCACTGATAATAATATTATTTTCTTTTGCATCATTTACCAAATTCTTCTTACCTTGTTCATCCGCGGTTGATATAAATCTATTTTAAACAGTGTCCCATAATTCATAACCTTGTGCCAAGAGATAGACCTCCATTCTTCCTTTCCAGAGTGCATAATTATTTTTATTGAACAGAGGTACACCATTCTTGGTATGCTCCATGACCTCCTTCCAGTTGTTAAACTACTATTGAAGGAACCAAGCTCTGAAACCAATTGTTGGAAATACTGAGAGGGGGGGTGAATTAGTATTCCTTTCAATTAGATAATTAGTTAATCTTCGATTATTATTAGTGTATGTACAATGATAGCAGTAAACAAAAGGAACACAAATGCACACAGTTTTTAAGGTGGAAACCCACTCTGGAACAAAAACCACCTAATGCTTTTCTAATAATTCTTTAATATTCAACTCCAATTGAAAATAAAGCTCCAACTTCCTAGAATCTAGAAAATAATTCTTCTCCAGCTCCCACTGTATGGATGCTCCAATGCCCGAGATTCTTCAGTATTCAACTGAACGGATGCCCCAACACCCAATGAGCTACAACTCACCCTATCACCACCCTACCACCCTGTAGCAGAATAAAAGAAGAATGGACTCCCGTACCAGGGAAAATGGTCCACTTTACAATGATATAGAATGATTTAGAAGAAGAAGACACACTATAACATAACCCCAACTATGACACAACCACCTAATGATGATACTAGACCACCCGACACTACCTCTTCAATTCTTGGCAGATAGACACTAGTACAATTTTTACATTAATGTATTTACAATGACTTAGTACAATGATACCTTTATAATGACTATATGCAGTGCTGCCCACTTGAAGACTTCATGTGATGAACTTCTTGATGCTGTTATGCACCTTGGTTGTTGCTCTTATCATTCTACCCTCTGTTGCATCTTTCTTTAATTTGCTGCCCTAGAAAGTTTGGTCATTTGTAGCCCTTGACAACACATGATCTAGCTTTTTCTTGCCTTCTAGGAGCTCGATATTGAAACTGGTGTATCTCTGTTATTTTAGATCCCAAATATGTGGTTTTTGGTCCTGTAATATTCCTCTGAGTCGTCTTTCCAATGCCATGGGTCTGGCCCAATTTGGATTCTTCAAGAGAAATTTATGCCCAAACTCTCACAATGCCCTAATTATGGACTGTTTCATTAGAGAAAACTTGTACAGCGTGCCACGTGTCATTGTTTCTTCATTTGGCTCTAAAATTTATAGAACGAAAACTACAGTCTGTGCACTATCTATCACTTTTTACATAATTCCAATCCAATACTCAAAGAGAGAGTTATGACGATTTTCCCAAGGTCACTTCTTTGAGATGAATTTCAGGAGCCTACAAAAACACTGACTTCCACAGAATCTCATATCTCTGAAAATATTGCACACCTTGATCTTAACTTTTCACAGGAGCTTCCTCAGGATTTAGGCTTCGCCTCATAAAAATTTCAGCTTCTGAACCTTCATAGAAAAAATTATAGAGCGAAAATGTCACGATGACCTGTTTCAGATGGAAAAATCCCTTGCATAAGGAGGATATGAGGATCACAATTTATATAAATGCTTAGGCTGAGAGGGGCTTCAACAAGTGAACGTGGGAGGGATTTTAGGAGCTTAAAAATATTAATTATGACGTTTCAATGACCCATGCCACAACCCTATGGGGTTTTAGCCCACTAACTGGGGGTATAAACTTCAAACATGAATATCTCTCAAATCATGAAGAATTGCATGGTGTGCCATATATCAACGAAAACATATCGACAAGTAGAAACCATAAAAAGCATTATTGAACCAGAATATAGTAATTTGGTAGGTCAAAATTCCCATGCAATATTGGGTTAGCCCCTGGTGCTGCTTGGGTTGACATCAATGACAACCACTGATCAACAACGATGACACTCTCTAGTGTCTAATTTAGTCGTTTGACCACAACATCAGTATCCTATGATAGCTAGAGGGTTGCATTAGCCCAAGGCTTCAATTGTTTCCTCGATGGCATGCTTCTTGTGTTGGAGTTCCTCAATCTCGTCTTGGAGAGCATTTTTGGTCTTCAAACGTGCTAAATGTTGTGCAGGAACTCAAGAGGGCAATGTAGCCTCAACTTGATCGAAAGCTTCTTCCTTCTGCCGCAAGTCCTGATTGATTTTCTGGAGGACCAGATTGCACTAGATCTTGGTCCAAAGTTGCATGGCGTCCTCAAGTAACCGGGCGCCCTGAGCAATATGTCCTGTAATGGTGTTGGTAGCCTCAGTCACTAGCACAGCACGCTGGGCTTGTACCTCCGGAGGTGTTTCGGGGTGCAATTTGGCCTGAAATTTGGTGATTTTCTGCTCCAACTGCATCTTCACGACCTGCATCTCCATTCTGGATGCCTTCAACGTTGCGACCAATCCTTCAATTTTAGCCCGAGGGGTGGCTACGGCCGGGATCTCTTATGTAACCTCTGTGCAGAGTTTGTGAATCAATGTTTCAAGCTCTGCTTGCCACGCCACAGCAAGGGATACTTCAGCGCTCTGTGCTGCAATGGTCTGCTCAGTCGTACTAAGTTGTTGGTGCACCTGTTGGTCCCGATGGTGAACCTCTTGGAACACGAAAATGTGGAGACCTTGCAATGCCTCATGGGATAGCCTGGCCAAATTCAACTGCACCTCTGCACCAGCTTGGGGTTGTGTTCTGACAAGGGTGGCGGCAGGGAGGGAGCAGAGACAGTCTCCTCTGTAACTACTGTCGTACTGCTGGTTGTCGATGGAGTACGTACCTAAATCACACTGGTTTGCAGGGAGCGGAGCTCGGCCTGGAGTGTATCGACTGAAGCTTGTTGTCATACTTCTAAGGCGACCCATTTCTCCTCTGTGGCTAGGGTGACTGCGCCCGCAATTTTTTCAAGGTCTCCCTCATTCAACGTGATTGTTTCATCGTGTTCCCCTCGCTGAGATCTCTGCTTCTTGCGGGGTCCTTTGACAGGCTCACCTGTTCGTTTCGTGCCCTGGGGAGGAGGTGGTACCTCCGATACCCAATCCACCCATGCCCAACTCTTGTTGTGAATCAACCTGAGTTTCAGCCTCAGTGTCCTTCGTGGTGGTCGGCTTTGGATGTGTGCCCTTTTCCATGGCTGCGTCTGGGCCTTTCTTGCTTGGTCCTGCAGTCTCCTTAGTGGTGGTTTTGAAGCCTATCTTCCAGGCAGGGGGCCAGAGCGCAATGATATTGTCAATCTCTTCGTCTATCACCATGTAGGGAAGCAAGGTCTAGGTTTTACCTTTGTCGGCTCTGATCTGAACATAGTTCATAGTAACCTGGAACGCTGCAATACTTTTGTATTTCTCATATACCGCCGGGGACAAACGGGGTCGAGATTTGATGCACATTGCCACGCTACTCTGGAAGAGGACCTAGAATACTTGGTTATCCTTTATGCATTGCGCGTCCCTAGAATCCCACATATGGGCATATCGAGCCCCTTCACACATGTATGGGGTAAGCTCGGGAAAGACCGACTCCGCAAGGACCTCCCAGGTGACTAGGGCTATAAGTAACAGTAGCCAAGCATAGTAGAAGGCTTTTCCCTGCTCCTGCGACTCGTGGACGTTGGTCAAGAACTCATCGCATAAGTATTGGGCTCAATTGAGGCAGACCCCCTTCGCACACTGACCTACTAACCAAATGACATAAGCAAGGATAGTTGCGACCTGGCACTTTCGCATTAGCTTGCATGCTAGCATTATAGTACCCATCTGTATAGCGATATCACTGATGGATTTGATGACGAATCCGTGAGAATTTCACTCCACATGGTACTTTTTGTGCACATATTTCATAGTGTCTCCTTCGTATTTCTTGCCCACCTGCTCCAGGGGGTGTGGCCCTTTCATGGGAAGGCCCATAATTTTGCGGATCAACGCAACGTCAATGGGGATTCTGTCCCAATCCATAAGCAGACGTCGTGAATTAAGGCAAGCAACTTTCGGGCCAGTCGATCTGTGACATTGTAATGGCCAAAATGGGGCATCCGCAGTAGGTTCAAGGGTCTGTATCTAGCCAACCCAGAGACCCATCGCTGAGGAATAACTGTGACCCCATCATTCTCATAAATTGTGTTGAAGTACAATGCGGGGACCAACTCAGGGAAGGCTTCATAATTCGCCAAGTCATGATCATCAACTTTGACCTCATGGAGCCTTCCACACAAATCACTAAGGACAAGAAATTCTCCCAGGGTTAGCAGCATTTGCAGATATGTGATCAAGCCATCCAAGTTTTTTGGCATGCGCGTTGAGGGCTTGTGTGGTCGGATGAAGGGAGGTAACCAATTGATCGGATTGGTAGGAAGGGCTTCCTCCTGTGCATCCTGAGCCTGAGGTGTTGTGCACGGGGACTTGGCATGCCTCGGGGAAGTCCTGGGATTCCCCGCAACCCATTTTGCAGCTTTTGAGGGATTTCCTGAGCCCTGTGCTTTCTCTTTCCTCTTCATTTTGATCGGCATAGAAAGCACTTCTTCCTCCTCAAACCCAATCTCCATTACCTCCTCAACTTCTGGTGCCGAAGGTTCAGCAGGGTTTGTGGCTGTCATCAGGCTAGTGCGAAAAATGAACCCCCACTCTGGGTGGCTACTGTCAGATGGAGGGGGTTGATCAGACATGAAAGGGACAGTGCAAACCCGAAAAATTTTACAGCTTGAATTCGTTCGAGGTAAAGACGATAAGTGCAAGCTATGCCAGTAATATGGAACCCTTGTCTGAGCTATTCTACATTTTTTATAGTGCCTACAGTCGTCCAACAGTAGGGTATAATTCACCTGGAACTTCCAAAAAGGTAAACGGTAACAAATCCCCAAGATTTGCCCCATTAAATGCCAGTGGCTGGCTCCTTTTAATGGTAACTTTTGCTTTTTACCAGACGTTATTGTACCAACGGCTAGTTTTCACACCTCTGTTATCCTTAGGTTAAACACCTACGCTACTTGTGCTGCATCCTCCCTCAACACAAGCTTGTTCCCTAAGTGCTTCAAAACCTGAGACATACTCGCCTGACATGCTTTATCCCAACAGAACCAGACAGCTTTTACCAGCAAGTTCTTCCTAAGTGCTGCGATTAGTGCATATTTTTGAATGAACTCCTTGTAGTACCCTACGTGGCCGAGGACTGACCATAGTTGTTCCCTCGTTATAGGAGTCATGATAACTTCATCTCCTGTATCCACATCCCCACTCTTAGTCAACATATGGTGTGTCGTAATGCTACCAGTTCGTAGCTTGAGCGGTCTGGTAGCTGTGCGCATCTTGTTCGACTCTGAGTCAGAAGTAGCTTGTGGATCATTCTTGCCTGCTTTAGGGACTAGACGATGGTAGTTGACCATGCTTACTACCTGCGTTTCCCATGTGTGCCCTTCAGGTGTGTCATACAGGGGCAATTCACCCCATGTTATAGTGTCAATGTTTTGCAGAGTTGCGTGGAGCGCCTCTATGCCACCCATTAATCCAAATGTCCCTAGAAAATCATCCTTCAATGTCCCCCAGTAGCGGGTTCGCTGGTGTAGCTCCACATCTAAATATCACGTGGTGGGAAGTGGTCTCAAGGCATGAATAAACAGATGAACCCATTCTTACGTAGTCTTGTCACACCATTTCTCCATCCATGTGACCAAATACTTGCACGGGTCTTTGGGGCCGATGTATGTCTAGACGCGCATGTGATCGGACTGTTCAAATCTCAGGACCATCATATCCCGACACTTTTCCCAGCCCTGGAATGCTTTCTTATGTGTGTCCCACCACCACCAAGTGTCTTACGCATGGCAAGATTAAGGGCCCCTAGCCTTCGTCCTCTTGGAACCTCAGCTTCGAATGCTCGTAAAAATTCTCTGATATTACCATAACCATCAAAATAGGATAGGTCTCTCACCTCTGAGGAAATGCAGCGAAAGTCCCTCGTGACCCGAAGGTAGCGCAGTGTAGAGACATCATGTAACCAATTTTTCTAGTTTTCCATCTCCCCATCAGAGTCGGAGAAACATTCACTGTCCTTTTCCCAGCAGAGTACACTGTCAGTCGTGGGGTTGATCCAATCCTCGTCCTACGCAGTTAGCTTATAAATATGATCCACACCCTCTTCGTCGCGCATCAGCTCATTGTATCATTCGCCTTCCACAAGATCTAATGGCACTATCACCCTTGTACCGTTATTCTCAAATACCATGCTTCTCTTTTTCAAGTTAATAATTCCTCCCATATCGATAGCCCAATCCAAGCCTAAGAGCGTAGGATAGGGGTCTGCATCTTCTACGATCTCAATTACCTCAAATTCCACATGGGCCTTTACTCCTGGGATATCCACCACGATTTTTGATAGTCTTCCCAAGGGTATAATCTTTTGTTGATTAGCCATGTGCAGCTAGATAGTGGACCATTCCAACTTAGGTTCTCCCATTCGTTTCCAAGTCTGTTTAGGTAATACATTTGCATTTGACCCTAGGTCCAAAATAACCTGATCCATCTCATAATCACCGATCTGCGCAGTCAGCTGCATCTCCCTACCAGTGTGTTTCTTATATATGTATATTTTGTGCACATCCTTGATTTCCAAAGGTAGGCTAGGTCATGTTGCGCAGCTATCTATCAATGCTTGAAGGTTCTCTACAGTCGTTGGGTTGCGCAGCAGCTTTATACATTCTGTAAAAAGGGTTTTACCTCCTCGTCCACCTTAAGGTTCTCAGGTGTATAAGAGGTAGATGCCTCTGCCTTAGCAAAGTCTTTGCGAGCTATGATAAATGTTTCTTTTTCCTTGCTTAGGTCCAAACCCTCTCATTTGGTAACAGCCAGCCGAATCAGAGATTTAGTCGCAGCCTTCTCCCCAAGTCCTCCATTGCACGTTACGACATTTACACTTGGATATTTTCCTTGCATCTCAGCCTTAACCCTCTGCACATTCTACGTGGGTGTTGGTTTCCTCTCCTGCATTCTTGCTATCAAGATTGGACAGTCTTCGATCGCATGATCCATTTGTCTACAATACTGGCAGGACTGCCTTGTAGGATTTGGGCAGTCTCTTGCAAAGTGCCCGACTTCTCCACAGTTATAACATATTAGCTGCCCTCGTCCCCAACTTGCGCTTCCACCTCAGCCTCCCCCCTGCCCCTGGCTGGGGAGCCACCTATGCCTACGGAGGACCTTGGCAATGTAGGGTATGATTTTACCCTATATAAGTTTCTGCGATCGATCATCAAATCATATGTCCGGAAATTATGTTCATCATGTCCTACTGATCTACAAAACCTTCACCATTGTTGTTTTACCTTTGGGACATATGCAGCAAGGCGGAGGCAGTGGTTTGTGTCGTGCAGCCCTGCAACGCAGAAATCATCGCACCACAATGCTAGCCCACTTGGCCCTACAACTTCTCTTGGGCGTAACGGGCTAGGTCCCCCGACCTGCCTATAGTCTTCTAATAGAGGATAGTTATCCATGGTGTGACCATTCATCCTGCATCATATGCACCACCTTTTAGGGTTAGCCTCTGCTCCTCGCTCTTTTCATAGGTTCTGGATCTCCACGTGCATTGCTTCTAGCTGCCCTTGGATCTGTTGGATGCCCAACTGGGTCTCGTCTCGAGGTGCGGCTTCTAACTTCATGGCACCCTCCAAGGCTTTCTCCTGTGATTTGAACGTTTGATGACCCATAGGTACACGCAAATGAGGCAGCAACATAGAAACGAACCATTATGTATGTTGTCTGTCATCATATTGAAATCTTCCTTCCTTGATCACCTTCTTCAGTCGTTGATTGGCCTCCCACATAGACTCAGAAGGCCCTTGCTTGAAATCTTTTAGATCAACCACTATTTGAGAGTAGGACTTAGGCTTCTTGAATTGTTGCTTCAGAGCGTTCTTAATCTCCTCAAAGGTCGTTTTCGCATGCTGGTCGATGTATCCCATCTACCATTCCAAAGCTCTCCCTTCAAAGGCAAGGGATAGTTGTGCCCGCTTCACCGCATCACTAGCTATGTTCTGTGCAGTCCATACCGATCCTGCGACAAACCAAAACTGATCCATGTCTTCATCCCCCACACCATTAAAGGTCGGCAACTTCATGTGCGTAGCCATGTCGTCTTCCGGCGGTGGCAGAGGTGTAGGTGAATTCTTACTCCTATGTTGGTTTGAAAGTGGTGTGTCGGGAGGACTCTGCACAGCTACTTCCCTTACCGGACTGTAGACAGACCTATCTCCTTCTTGGTTGGTTTGATAGTACTTGCCACTTCGTGTCATACTTCCATCCAAATCAGGGTTCATTCATTCAGTGTGGCTACACAAGATACTCCTTTTGCACAGTAATATCTTAATCAGCAATGGTAAGGTCTTCAGAAACTTACCCCGGAAACCCTTGAATAATCTTTGCTCTGCTTCAGAGTAGGATACAAACTGATCAATGGCATATTCTGTCATGAACCCTCCTAGCACACTGTCCACCTAGTGGTCCACTGTGCGAGTGATGGTATTAGCAGTCTCCTCTAATTGTTGGATCAGTTCGTGGGTCCACTGCATGACCTGTTCGTCCTTCCAACACTTCTGAAATTTGACCAACCTTGCAAGCCACTCCTGGAGCTCGATCGAAATTGTTACAAAGAATATCTCGTCGATCTCTGTGAAAATATACTTATTTTTCCACTCCTCGGTGGTCAACCTCTTATTGCGGTTCTCTTTCACTACGAATTCCTGAACTTGTTGTTCGAACCATTCATCAAGTTCTTTGCTTTCAGGTTTCCAGTATGGCCTTGGCATTACCTGATCCCTCTCTCAAAATTCTTCAGGTCCCGGCAACGGAACCATTTTTTGGCTCAAGGGGTTCTAACCTAGGTTCAGAGGTTCAAGATTTGCCAACAAACCACTATACTACTGGCCCTTTCGGCAATGACTTGTTTGCGCAGGCCAAAGTCTCACCCAAAGTAGTATGGGTGGGTGTTGGAACTAGGTTTCCGCACCCTGGGAGAGGGTAGGTAAGTCAAGCAGAGCTACATTCATCCTTATAGTGACCAGATCTTGTATCATATATCCTAGATCTACAGGTTCCCTTTGCATCCACATGTGTAACAGCAATGATATTCACAGTAATCAACAGATCATGAACTCATATAACCATAATGCAGCTATTCCAGATATTCTTACATGAAATACAACAGAACAGGTCCAAATCGCAGCATAAACAAGTAACACAAGTATGTTCGCAGCTTAAATCAATAACATAGCAGCATATATTAATTAATCAAACAGCACAGACTCACATCACAGTAATTCCAATAGATTCAGATATTCAATAATACGTCTGCATTCATTAATCCTTCAGATCTACTTTCAGTACCCCAAAATCCAACCTGCGCACACAGCAGCAAGGTCCGCACACATAAGGACAACAAATATACACGCACACAACAGCAGAAGTCCTTTCCCAACAACCCTAACCAGATCTATCAGTTCGCACTTAGCATCAATCTCTCCTTACAAATCTGTCTTACAACTCAAAAAGGTTCAACTACTTATACTATTTTATCCTACACATCCAATGGTCCACAAACCATATTTTGCGGATTCTTGGACTACCCTTGACCCATTTCCAATGCATTAGGAGCTTTGACCCACCCCAAAACCCCTACGGTAGACTAAATATAATCAAAAATATACAAAATGAACTAGTTTCGCAGCTTGCAGGAGACCCTGTTCTAACAGCAGGTAAAAGTTGATCATTGTCACCCAGCAGGTCTCCTATAACCTCATGACATCCTTATGACCAAGTGGGAAATAATTTCTATGGATTTTATCGTTGGGCTGCCCCTTACACAACAAAAGCATAATGCCATTTTGGTTGTGGTAGATAAATTAACAAAAAACGTCCATTTTATCCCGATAAGAGATACTTACGAAGTTGCTGATGTAGCTCGGGTATTCATAAATGAAATTATTAGATTTGATGGAGTACCTAAGAAAATCATATCAGATAGAGATTCTCGATTCACGTCGAGATTCTGGACTTGTATGCAATCAGCGTTAGGGACTCAGTTAAATTTGAGTACAACTTATCATCCGGAGATTGATGAGCAAACAGAAAGGGTAAATCAAGTACTTGAAGATATGCTAAGAATGTATGTTATGGACCAAAAATTGCGTTGAGAAAAGTACTTACCCTTAGTGGAATTTGCATACAACAATAGTTATTACAGTTCAATTGGGATGCCACCATTTGAAGCATTATATGGGAGACCCTGCAGAACATCATTGAGTTGGGACAAGTTAGAAGAGCGTGTAATAGTCAGACCAGAATTGATCCAAGAGATGGAGGAACAGGTAAAGCTAATTAGGCAACGATTGAAAGAGGCACAGGATAGACAGAAAAGTTATGCTGATGCTCACAGGACAGATAGAAACTATGTAGTGGGAGACCAGGTTTTCATCCGCATCAGGCCAAATAAGAGCATCATTCAGTTTGGGAAGGGGACAAAATTATCACCCCGATTTATTGGGTCGTTAGAAGTCTTGGAAAAAGTTGGACCTGTCCCCTATCGTCTTGCACTGCCACCCCACTTGCACAAAATTCATAATGCATTTCATTTATCTACCTTACGACACTATATTGCTGACAAATCTCATGATCTTCAATGAAAGGAACTGCGGGTATCGGAAGAGGGAACCATTACGGTCGAACCATTACGTATTCTAGAACGTAGGGTTCGACAGCTCAGGAACCGACTGATAGACCAAGTTAAAGTCCAGTGGGACAAATATAGTCCTGGATCAACGACTTGGAAAGATGCTGAGACCATATGCCAAAATTACCCCAACTTATGCTAAATTTTGAGAAACAGGAAATTTTATATGTATATGACTACTCTATTTTGATACTTGAGACATTATTTTGAAATATCACGTAAGGATGAGTTTTACTTTGCGGGTACATGGATACCCATAAAGATAGGATGCTACTTAACTCTAGTGATACAGGATATATGCTATTTGTTTAACTTTACTAGTGTATGGATACCAATATGCAATATGTCATTTAAATTAACATTGCAGGAATATGAAATCTAGATCATAGATTACGTTGTAAACGAGGCTATCTATCAATTCATTTCACTTTGCATCTCAATATGATTGAAGGAATAGAAATAAAAGAGTAACTACATTTTAAATATGAAAGCGAAACATATTAGTATATAGATTGAAAATGGCTAAATACATTATATCATAGATGGAACATGTATGAATTATACAGGAGTTGTTAGCTAGCGAAAATTTATATTGAATATATAGATGCATGTGTTGTAAATGTGTGTATGAGTGTTTATATTGCAGATTGTGTACAAGTGTTTACCTTGCAAAACACATCGTTATCGAAACAATCTACGTGATGACAAAATTCCAAGAACAGTTGAGACTCCATGAGATTCCATGATAGGGTGTTGACCCTGGTCCTACTAGGAGGGATGGAGGTGTTGCCCACCATTTATCCTCCAAAACCTGGAGTCATGGGAGGACTGTGCGAGTCACGCTCCCCTAGACGTGTGATGATGACTGTCGGATGCCTACTGGTAAATCAGGTCAATGTAATCGACACTGATACCCTTAAGGTCTATGAATGGTTGAATCAGTAAAACTGATGCCATGGCATATTCCTGTAGAAGATGGATAGGATGGGAGCGGAAGAGATTAGGAAGGATAGGATGATTCTAGAATAGCTTGGAGACTTGGTTAAAATGGGAAGTAACAATTAAATTACAAATACATACATATTCAAACAGAAAGTCAATCTTAAATTACAAGCCTTATACAATCACCCTAATCTCTAAAACGCAATTATTAAGATGATTATATAAAACCCTAACTTCGGGTAGTATTGAGACTACCTAAGTTAGAGTAATGAATTGAATATCAATGCATTTTATCTCGCCAAGATATAATGAAATATCAACAAGATACTTAACACGTATACCGCTCTTATATGCGTATGTGTGGTAGAGCATTATTCAAGAAAAACAAAATATAATTTAATACAAATTATATGTGAGTGGACCAATAAAAAAATAATATAATTTAATTAAAATTATAAAGTTAATTTAATTAAGTTAAAAACAAAAATAATAAAATTAATCTTAAAATAATTAATTAAAGTCAATATCTACATAAATGACTATAAAATCTACATAAATGACAATAATATCTTCATAAATGATTTAGTCAATATCTACATAAATGACTATAATATCTACATAAATGCCTATATCTATATAAATGAGAGAAGGTGGAGAAAAGTTATATAAGGAGTGGAATATGAAGGAGAGGAGGAGGCTTTTCTTTGTTAATTCTACATTATTGTCTAAGAAAATATGAAGGGATATGAACTGTTCTGAAGGGAAAACTCATTGTTCTTGGAATTCTGGGCACGGGGGCAGAAGAGGCATCTTCTAGGTCTAGGATTGTTTCCTAGATTGGCTAGGAGAAATAGATTGTTTCGGTAACCTGTCCACTGCATTCACGAGAAGAACCACAGCCCAAGAAATCATCAGTTTCGTTCCAAGTATTTTTCTATGTATAAAATAGTTACTTATTTAAGTTTAAATTCACTGTTGGTCTCCATTTATTTGAATTTATGCTTAAATATACGTATAGGATAAGTTTATGTATAAAATGATGATTTAGGGGCTCTACAAGAAATCTCATTGCAGTTTCCTTCATTTTCTATCTTTCCTATTTCTAGGAATTGGACTGCTATTTTCAGCATTCCTATATTTAGCATTACTATTTTTGGCAGGTATGGGTTTTACACTCAATTCTTCTGAGTAGTCAAAAATTGGTTCAAAGCTGAGCTAGTGGACGTTTGAGCGTGACATGTGGCCATTACAAGGCTTCTCTCATCAAGAAAAGTGGGTGAACCCCTACGAAAAAAAAAAATTCCTACCATCTCTTCCAGCCAGCAGTCAGCAGCCCCTGACAGCCATTAGTAGTCGATGATGATGTGCCATTCATGTCTCTGCCACCTGCATCACTCATATGTTTCCTCGCCCATTTGGCAAGAGCACACGTTGGAAGGTGGGCTTCTTATCAAAAGGTACTTTATTCATTTTGCAATCGGGTGCTTATGCTTGTTGGTATTTTGGACATTTGACATGGATTATGGGGTAGCATGGAAGCAAGAGGGGTTTTGACCGTCATTTTGTTCCCTCACCTTAAATGGGGGGCTAATCTTTCATCCTAGTCTAGTGGGACCTCTGCTAATGGCCCAATGGGTATAGGAGGGGCACTACTTGGGAAACCCTGATTGAGATAGTGTAGTCTCATCTCTCCCTATTCCATACTTATCACTTTGCATCTTACATTACAAGCCTCATATTCCACCTCCCTTCTTCGGGTTCAACTGACCATGGGTTCTCTGGGATTGGCACCATACATCCTCATACTTAGGTAGGGCCCAGAACTTGGCCCCTAGAGGTCGATGCAACTAAAGAATAAGAAAAAGAATATAATGGCCACAAGTAAAAAACAAAAGAAGATCAAAATGCAAACAATGGTTTGGACATACTCATTAGCACGTGGGCAAAAGCCTAGCATGAGATCTACCTCATTCATTATGGTCATCACCCAATTCATGAGCACATGTTGCTCTTCATATTATGAGAAGGAACCCTTGCATGTCCCAACCCCTAGTCGGCAATGAGCTGCCTCACCCTTGTCAATGGTTCTTAGTTCGAGTGGTTGAGATAGTGGTTTGCCATCCCATCCACTCGGGTTCAAGTCTTCGGCGACATGGCCCATCACAGTAAGGCTGAAAGGATAAGCATCCCATTGGAGTCAGGGATCCCAACTCCAATTTCCAGTGGTCTTCAGACATCTTAGTCTTAGACTGAACTATGAGTTTTTTATACATGTGGCTTGCTGGTTGTTGCATATATTTAGGGAGGTTTCTAGTTCCCTATCTTAAAAAACAATGAGTTGCCTTACCCTTAAGGCGGTAAAAAATGCTACACATCATACAAAGCAAGCTCTAACTATAACGAACAAAGTTGATATACTCAGAAGTTAAATACTCTAGAAGACTTGGAATATAAAGACCTTCGTTAAAGTTACAAGAATATATATTAAAATGTATGAATGAGAATGATACAATGAGACTGAGGGCCTGCTTATATACCCTAGATAGGTGTCCCTTTATGAACGGTCATGTCCCTAGGGACATACCTCTTCATTAACTAATTAGTATTTAATCATAATTTATGATGTGTTATTATTATTTATATCTATATTTTATTCATAACATTGTCTTCCTCCTCAAAAAGCTTTGTCCTCAAAGCTTGTCGATGAAAAGGTCTGATCTATTTTTTTGTTTAGAATGTCTTCTCATCTCGGAACTATCATCTTCGTTGAGACAAGACAATATTATCCTTTAAGTGATAAATAAAATTGCCGAACTGAGAAAGGATCAGACCATCCTAAATTAATCTTCTATGAAACTTTGCAATTGCTTGATGCTTTTGATGAATTGTTATCATTGGACTAAATTGTGCACACTTTAGTAGTCTTCGGAACATAAATTTGTTGTTTATGGTCTGAGTGATACAAAGACACATTGATTGTGATGTTTATTCTGTTAGACAATTAGAAAGGCAGAAAGATTCTCTTATTCTTGATTATTTGCTTTTGATATTCTTTAGTTCTTATTATGTTCTTCTTATCTTCTTTCTTCTTACTTCATCATGCAAATATCAAAGCAAAGGCACATAGATCAAGGACACCAGATGTAGGCCAGCAGTCAAGGCAAAACCCCACTCTAGGGGAAAACTCAGTTAGTAATTCTTCCTTCAATAGTAATCTTGAGACTCTAAACCTTGACTCGAACTTCCTCCACACCAAGTCAGCGTTTCTTTTGACCCTTCCTCAATCTAGCAGCAGCAACAGTAGCAACAACACTATGTAGTAGTTTCTTCGACCTTGCTTCTAGAACTTTGATCTTAGAGGTAAGACTTTCATCTTGCTTCTAGGAGTTCGATTTTAACCCAATACAACTTCTCAAGGCACCAACACTCAGCAAAATCAACTTCGACCTATTCTTCTATTGGCAGCAGCAACTGAAGCAGGAGAATAATGAGAGACATCGATCTTCCAAACTAGAGCACGTGAGAGAGAGAGAGTAGCACCAAAATTTCAATTTTTTTCCAATCCTTTAGCTTGCCCAAAACCGAGCTTCTTTTGAGCCCTTCCTTCAATTCGCACTTTTCTCTGATGCAACAAAAGAGATAAAGAAGTAATACGTAACTGAACACCAGGCTGCTGATTTTATAAGTATTGTTGTCCAAGTAGACAGTGAAATATTAGTCAACTTAAAGAAAATCATGCCAATGACAAAGGAATTTTCTCCATTTAATTCTTGAATCTTCAATGAGTTTTATACGTCATAATACTTCTCATAGTTAGTTTTCAATTGTCTGTTATTGGTAGATAGCTTTTTAGTCTTAGCCATGCTTGATAGGAAGGCTCTCCTGGATTAGCTCCTCTTTTGGAAAACTAGGCTATATGTA